>PUQB01000550.1:0-135142 GCA_003024785.1 Selaginella tamariscina | reverse complement strand
AAAAAAAATATTGTTTGAATGTTTTAAAACTATGACTATAAATAATTTAATGTATAATTATATGTTTGTTCTTGTGTTTGTATGCAGTATATATACACTTTGTATAACTTTATAATCATATTATTAAACTATAGGTTCGTATTAGAAACTTGTTTTTCTAAAAAATGAAATGTACGGTTGAAATAAATTTTGAATTATCCAATTTCATCGTATTACATCAGTGTCCAACTCTTAATTTTTTAAATTCTATAACTAATTATATTCTTAACATATATTGCATCATAGTAATATTATTAAATAAACATTAAGTAAACATCATACCTTAAGAATAATTAATGATGTGAAATATCTTAGTGACTTTTTTATGTTTAGAAGGATATAGATTATAAATTATATCTTAAAGTATTCATGCTTAGGGTCTAATGCCTAGAATATTTTCTGTTTAAGATAAAATATATATATTAAGGATCTATCTAATTAAGATGGCTCAAATTTTATTTAAGAATTTTGAACATAATATATAACTAATATTTAAAGATATATTATTTATTATAAATATATCTAATTGAATGACTTAAGTTTTATTATCGATACAATACATGTGTCAAAATGCCATTTAATTAATATTAATTTTATAATTTAAAAAGAGAAAATATATTAATTAATGTATTTAAGATAAATTAAGTTTCTCTATTCTCAATACACAAATGTAAAAAAATGTGTGTACACATACATATCTATGCATATGTATGTATTAACATTCAATATGTTAATTATTTCATGTAAAGCAAACCACACTTTTTTTTTTATCTGCTCAAACAAATAAATTTGCTTTAAATTTAATTACTATTAAAACTCAATTTATAAAATAAAATGTCAATGCATATATTAAATTATTTTAAATTTTGTATTAGTTAATATACTTTATGATTATATTACATTTTAATAATTTTTTTCCTAAGCTAATTAATAAGTTACTCATGTTTACCATCATAGCCAAGGTTTGAAGGGGTTTTTTTATTTTTATATTAATGAGAAAATCTTAAATTAACATAAAGTTAATAAAAAGAAATTTTGTATTCATAGAAAAATTTAAAAGTATTAAACTAAAATTTAAAAATTGAAAACATATAATAAATAAGAGAGCAAGGAGCTTAAGCTGCTTAACTTGTATAGCTTTTTATATTATATTATTATAATGTTAAATTTAAATAAAATGAATCTACATAAAAATAATCTGAATAATATACTAAATAAAAATTTAAAATAATTTTTAAATACTATATATTTGGTTATAGTGGCATCTATTTTATAAATTGAGTACTCAAACATTTTTATATTAATTTAAAGTTAAAATTAGTTAAATTAAATTGATTTTGCACACATAATGTATGCCATAGACATATATACATACACATGCATTACACACATTTTCCCACATTTATGTATGCTTAATTTACCTTAATTACATTAATTAATATATTTATCTGGCTAATCTCTTTTACATTATAAAATTATTATTAATTAAATAGTAGTAAACACATTTGACACATAGTCTCAAACGTATTACATCATGTCATGTGCAACATATTTACTGATGTGGCAACCTTAATTAGGGCATTGCCCTGCACTGTTAAACTGTTAAAATTACTCATTACTTAATAAATATACCAGAAACTAAAATATAGCGGCTGCAGTAGGATTAGTGGATTGATTAACATAAATATTAATTTCATCTTAACACTCTTCCTTTCCACGAGGCACAGGAACAAAGAGAATATTTTTATTTTACTTGACTGAATTTAACTATTTAATTAGTACATAAAATTTCAAAAAGTATATAAAGAGAATGAATTTGTAAATAATCATTTACAATGTAATATATTAATTCGTATGTAAACTTATAATCTATAGCTCCGTAAAACTTCATACTTCCGTAATAAACCATACTTCAGAGTTCTAATTATAATAGAGCCATATATGTGTGTATATTTAAATTATAGATGTTCTATATAACAACTTGTTATATTTTGTATATACAGTAAAACTTATTTTAAAATAATATTATTGGGACCCGCGTTATTTTATTTATTTATTTATTTTATAAGTGTTTGATTTACAATTGGGACTGTCATTTTATATTAATTAATTAACGGTGAATGACAAAATGGAAAAGTGGTTTAAATTATTTATGTTAAATCGAATTATTATGAATATGGCAATTAGTTTTTTCTAAGTGCCACATCAGTGAATATGCTTATATATATTATCAGCAGAGACGTTTCCCTGCACATAGACACCGTCATAGGGCATGTGTCAAATGATGTCGTTTATTGGTGATAAAGCAGCATGCCACCTAAGCATTAATTTAATTATTATTAAATTTATAATTTAAAAGAGATTAACCAGATAAATATACTAATTAATATATTTAAGATAAATTAAGTTTTACAAGTGTGAGAAACGTGTGTGTATGTAACAATATGAAATTCAATGTGTTAATTAATTCATATAAGTGCAAAATCACACATTTTAAATTTTTATTTATATATTTAAATTTATGTTAAATTTATTATAATAATGAAAAAGTTTTAATATTCAATTTATAAGATAATGACCAATATGTACCATATTAAAAATTATTTTAAATTTTAAACTTAGTATATTATTCAAATTAGATTCATTTTATTTAAAATTAACTTTATATAATATAGTATAAAAAAGTTATACAAGTTAAGCTCCTTGCTTTCTTATTTTATATTTATAATTATATTTTGTAGTTGTTAAATTTATTTTTATACTTTTTATATTTTATTACATTAATTTATGAATAAAAATAATTTTTATTGTATAAAACTAAATTAAGTTTTTGTTAGTTTAAGTAAAAAATATAAAAAAAGAAAATAATAATTTAAATTTAAAGTATCCCTAGAAACCTAGAATATGTTTATAAACAAATTTTTTATAAAATGTTAAATTTGAATACAAATGATCTTGAGATATATTAAAAAAAAAAAATTCTAAATAATTTTAAATATGTAGTGGCATCTCGCATTCTATTTGAGTATTAAAACATTTTTAATATTAAAATAAAATTATTTAAGCAAAATATATAAATAAAATAAAAATGTATGATTTTGTACTTACATGAATTAATTAACATATTAAATTTTCATGCTGTATGCCATACATGTACATACACATACACGTGTGTACATAATCTCACACTTGTGAAGCTTAATTTATCTTAAATATATTCAATCTCTTTTTAAATTATAAATTAATAATAATTAAACTAATGCATGCTGCATTATCATGTATTGCATCGTGTGACGATGTAAACGTAAAATTCAGATAAACGTTTTTGTAAATATTGACATTAAATTACGGCATTTGACTTAAAACAAAAGCATAGGTGCACCGTACCTATTGTTATTAGATAATTTATTTGAATATGTTCATATGATGAAGAGTTCATATATATTGTAGTTTATTAAAGTTTATTGAATAATTTATAAATTAATAAAATAATGGCAAACATGACTTTGCAAAGTCTTTTGCTGTTTAACAAGGATTTTATAATTGAACAATTATGATATATATGTAACTTTAATGCAATAAGGTAATAGAAAATAAATAACATTTTATTTAAAATAAAAATAAAATTTAAGCATTTTAATATAAGTATATTTCTAGAACACTATATATACATATGCAAAAATCAATTTATAAATATAAAGTATTGAATTACCTTTCCGTTAAAAGTCAAGCCTCTTTACAGTCATGATGGTTCTAGTTATATAGATATGGTGCACGTGCATTGGTATGATTTAAATGCAATGATCAATGGTCCACCGTGGTGGCAATCTAGGAAGAAATCTTCTTAAAAAACATTCATGTTTCACTGCAGTAACTTATGGATTGCTTCAAAACTGGTTCTTCACCTGTGTCCACCAACATGAATTTTCACAAACAAAAAACTTGACACTCTCCTTTATTGCATGTTTTCGTTTCTTTTATTGTCATAAACATCGGATTGTAACACTTTTGCATTAATAATTCGATTATCCGCTCGATTGTACATCTTTGCGACAAATTGATGATAAAACTTATCCCTAAGAAAGTCAAATCACGTCATGTTTAATATTGTCAAGTCAACATTCACTTTCCATTCACGGATTTGGACATCAACTGCCCTAGCTACATCATTAATTATTTGAGATCCTTGTGCAAAACTTAACCATTGATCCCATTGTCAACTGATGTTACATGGAGTGTCACCAAGTAAGCACATATGTAAGATAAATTGCTTATGAAAACCCATGTCATAAACAACATAAGGAATTGAATTTGATAATTTGAGCCATCTAACAAACCCATAAGGTCTAACCTTTATTACCCACTCTCAAGAACATACATGTTTATGAGTGGGCATATGCTCGAGCACCATCCTTAGTGTGGCATAGCCAAGGCCCATAGAAAGGCATTAGTTATTACTTATTTGGGACATAAACCTACACCTAACTATTTTAATCTAGCTTGTGATCTTAGCAAAAGCCAGGTTAAGGGTTAGCTTAACACATAGTTATTCATACTCCATGTTGCATGATATTCTATTTTTAAAAATAAGTAATAAGGGTTAACAGAGCTAGTGGTAAATACATTGAATTGATTTTCAATGATGTCCTAACACCTTTAATTCTTAACTCAGGACGTTACAATTATAATGCCGATACCCCTAATTTTAAGGATTAGACAAGTGGGCTAACACAAAATCTCCATGCAAAATGTTATTCACTTGGACTAAGGACAACCCTAACCCATAACTATCGATACTAAGGGGTAGTGAGTGATGATGACTTAAGTAAAGTTTACTCTAGCCCTAATGACTTAGACTGATCAAATCCAATCACTAGTTCCTAAGTGCATTAAAGAGATTATGTTTATGCCCGTTTCCTAGTCATGTTATCAAGTAAGGTCAGAGATTATGCAAAGTAAAAAGTAGAAACTATGACAGTATGAATCCCATTGACCTTGAATCCTTAAAACAAATGTGTGAAATTAAGCTCTCTCTCAACTATGTTGTTCAATATGGTTCAGAATATTGACTATGTAAGAACATTTTCAATTTTGAATTTGCAAGTAACTATGGTGACAATGGTTTTAATCTAAAATACAATTCTATATTAGATATTTGCCTAAACTATAATAATATACGAGCCTTTGGATAAACACCCAATCCTTTATTCTATGCATGAAATCAAATGAATCCAAGCTTCTTCTACATTCTCTAAATTGCACTTTTCTCTTACCACTTTATTAACATTTCATTACAAACATTTATTCTTTATTAGATCTGTCAGTTGATATGAAAATGAGATCTTAAAAGAAATCGTAATTTATATATGTTGTTGAAGATATATAATGTTGAAAAAATTCATTTTAATATAATTTCATTTTTATTAAATGTTGTACACCCATCTTCTTAATCTACAAGAAGATCATAATTGTATTAAGATATATCACTCGAGCTTGTGTTGTATTAGTTTGTGTTATTATACAATGAGTAATGTTATAGATTTTCATCGAGCTTAAGTACTATAATATATATTGATCAAGATTGAGTAATACCAACCAACATTACTCAAGAACTCGAGTAGAATTTATTATTAAAGTGATTTTAATTGGATCATCATATTAAATAATCCTTATGTTGTTAGTGAATTTTATTGGTTCTTATCAATTGTAAAACATTTTGATTTTATCATATCCTTTGTTAAATTAAAATTTTAATCTTTTTAATCCCGATTGATTAACCTTCTCCTCCACCATCTTCTCATTTATATACTTTTATTTATACTTAGCACAACACAATGGAGATGCATGTAGATAGAATTTTTATGGCAAGTTATTTAGACTAACACTGTAATTCTTAGTATAATACATAATAATAAAATATGACTTAGACAAATTAATTGACTATGACAACGTAAGCATTCAAGTTTTATGTTCCTGCACACTCTCTTTGCAACGGTGCTTTAAATGTTCCTTTCAATGAGTTGGTTCTCTTTTTGTCATTAGCACATGCAGATACAATATTTTCACAATGTAAAATCCAACACAAACTAATATGTCACGAGGCATATCATACATACATACTCACTTCTCTCTCTCTCTCTCTTATTATTTATATATATTATATATATAATATATAATTAATATATATGAGAGAGAGTTTAATCAGTTCTTATGTAAGAAATTTTTACAACGGTGATACATTAGTACAGTCCGTGTAATGAAATTGGGAAGGCTATTGAAAGTGGAATCAAATGACCAGAGTTGGATGCCAACCTAACGTGGTTACATACACTATGATGATGAACTTGTTAAGCAAGCTACACCCATGAACTATATACATGTATGCATGCATATTCTAAATTAAATATAATAAATAATACTCAGTTCCCAAAATTATCTTCTCATCTAGTGAGGTTTGCATGCATGTGTGTTCATATATGTAAGTTTGTGAACGTATATTTGTTATAATAGATGTATTTTTTATTATGTTACAAATCTCTCTCACTCGTGTTTACAGGCACGCATGCAACACACATTTATCCAATACCTGTGTCGCTTTTTTATACCTGATTGTATTCTATTTGAACTGTGCCCACATATAACATTCTACATATTATGCAGGTACTTACATACATACATAAGACACGTATGTCTTTTATGCATTATCTTTTGACAAAGTCAGGGAGATGTTCAAGGACACGATTTTAGTAGGATGCCGTCCAAATGTGAGAACTTATACAGTGCTGTAAGATGCCTGGCATCTTTAGGAAATCTCGATGCTGCTCTACTCATGTTTGAGAAGCTGGACACCAACAGCAGCTACTTTTCAAGTTTTAACAAGCTCTGCAGCTGCTACCGGTGACTTGGAGCTTCTAAAACAAGCTCTCTCAAGGTGTGTGCACGTGATGTGCACGTGTATTTACAAATGTATACCAGGCACACACGTTTATGCATAACATGTTATGTATGCTCTGTTCTCCGTGTCACGTAAGTATACAGATGTTTGCACGCCCGTGATGTATATGTATACATATCCTAAACAACTTTAGTTTTATCAAGGCATGAAGAAGCTATGAGTTGCTCAAGGACATGGAGAAGCTCATTGCAGAGAATGAAAAAAACAAGAATCAACGACCGCGATAGAAGATCCAACTACATCAAAAAGATCAAAACATATGGAAATCCACACTGAAGACTGTTAGAATGTGTGTATTTGATATATAATAATCATGCATGTGTTGAAGTGAAACATATGCTCTCTCATGCACATGCACACACCCATTTTGATTGCTATGTTTAGCGCTACAGACGTGGAGATTATATGGAGGGGTTAGATAGGCCATTGGTTGATATAAAAACCTTTTCAACACTTTTTACATTGGGGCCCCAACTTCCGATGGGATCCTTGGAAGGTGCTAAGAGTCCTCATGGGTAATATCTTCCGTTGTTTTAGTGTGTGTGTGTGTGTGTGTGTGTGTTTGTTCTAATCATTTTTGTTCTTTTTAATAAAAGGATGTAAATTCTGGTGGAGAAGCCGACAGTTTCATATATACGAAGATGATAAGTCTACTTGGGCAAGCCCACCACTCGACAGTGCTTCGGGGGTAGCGCAATGGGGCGAATCGACAACTCCTCCATGCACTTTGCAGCCATGGATGAGATACTGATTAAGCTTCAGAATTCCGACATGGACGTTGGGACTGTCACTTACAAACACGCTTGCCGTGGAACAAACCCCATGGTTATGAGGATGTTCTACTAGATGAGGGACCTCAAGGTATTATTGCATCTCTCTCTCTTGCTTCATACACACACTAACTTATGATTAATAGGTATGGCCAAATGCAAGAACATATACAACAATAATAGACATGCTAGTAAAAACCCAGGAGTTCGACAGAGCCATGCAAATATACAAAGAGATGGTAGTCCGGTATCAAACCAGATGCACACACATACACCGTATTAATGCAGTCGCTAGGGCGTGAAGGGAACTTGACGAGGCAGAGGACGTATTTGATAAGATGTCCGAGTACGGGGTTAACCAACGTGGTTACCTACACCTGGTTAATCAACTCTTATGTGCAATTAGGGAGAGTTAAGCACGCTTTGCTTTTGTTTAACATGATGTGTGAGGAAGGTGTTAAACCTAACTCTATAACTTACTTGATTATTTCCAAGGGTTGAGAAGTTCAAATATGTTTGATGAGCTTGTTGAAGTTGAGAAAAAGATGGGCGGAATTGATTTTTAGAAAGGGTTAAAGGATAAAGTGCAATTGGGAAAAGTTGATGATATACTATATAGGAGCTTAAATGATACAGCTCTTGTCCGGTGTACGTGCATATGTGCGGGTGTATTAGTTGAGTCTGGGTAATTTCAATCGTATGCATGTATATTAAAAATAAGTGTGTACCCAAATATACTACACTGTAGGGAAATATAAAATTGAATAATGTATTGTATAGAGAAAAACCCAGATTATACAGTGGGTCTCCCTGTAAAAATATAAAACTAAATGATGTATTGTACAGAAGGAAACTCGATTATTTCTTTGTCGTGTGACATATGAACACGTGGCGCTGACAGAATACGGCAAGAGAATCCCTTACAAAAAATCTCTTATATTGGAATTAATGAGAAAATAATTTGTACTGTGAGAGCTCGGAATATAAAATGTGTATATCCATTAGTTCAGAAACCCTAACTTATATACAAGAGCGAGTGGTCCAGATTGAATCCAATCCGACGGCTATCAAAATCCACTACGCTAATAATAGTATGTGCACATGCAGCCGTACACGTGGATCTTACATCATCCCCTCCTCTCGGAAGGGTGTAAGTTGGTTAGGGTTCTCTTGTAGACGGGCCCGGATCTGGAGGAACATCAGGAGGAGGCACTGGTGGATCTGTAGGCGGCACAACTTGTTCCCGTTGCACAAAATGCTTCAACCGTTGTACATGTACAATCTCCGGAGGATCGGGTTGAATGTCGTGCCGAACCTCATAAACCTGTGGCCCTACTTGCCGTAACACTCGATACGGTCCTTTCCATTGAGGAAGGAGACTCTTAGCTAAACCACGTACCGTAAGCTTGGGAAAACGAACCAACACCAGTTCATCAACCTTGTACTCCGCAGGAGGACGATGATGCGAGTTGTACCGTTGTTGTTGTCCTACTTGTACGCGGCCCAAGTGTTCTGCTGACTCCGCACGAACCAATGGAAGATGCTCGTCAGATACCGATCCCACGACCTAGCATCAGCAGCTCGCGGTAACCGAGAGGCAAACCCAACTCCGTTGGCAACACCGGGTCATGACCATACAAAAGCTTATATGGAGAAGTACCAATGGAACTTTGAACTCCAGTGACATAAGCATATCGGAGAGACGGCAGATAACCATCCCAATCTGAATGTTGAAAGTTCACATACTTTGCGATCATCCCCTTGAAGGTTCTGACAAGCCGTTCCACTAAACCATCTGTCTGAGGATGATAAGCACTTGTGAAAGTGTGGCGTATCCCTAATCGAGATGTCAAAACATGAAATGCCTCAGCCATAAATGCGGGACCATTATCCGAGAGAATTCGCTCCGGACAAGAATGCTGAAACACGACCCGATTCAGGAGAAACTGACCAACAGCAGAAGCAGTCGCACTAGCAAGAGCACCAACTTCTACCCAACGAGTTAGGTAATCAGAAGCAATAATAACGTACTCGTTACCAGCAGTTGACCGCGGAAAAGGTCCCATCAAATCAAATGCCACCAATTCAAACGGACGAGAAACTGCAATTGACTCCAACCGTCCTTCCGAAGCACATGGGGGAGTATTGCGAGCTTGGCACCACACACAACTACGCACATACCGAATCACATCTCCTCGCAACTCCGGCCAATAGAAAGATCTGCGCAGCTTCTCCATCACCCGACGATGTCCCATGTGCCCGCCAAGAATAGGAGAGTCATGGTAAGCATGGAGGAAGCGTGGAATGAAGATTGAAGGCACCACCAACCGCAAAGGATCATCTGGATCAGTCCCCACAAAATAAAGAAGGTCATCCTGAAGGCGATACTGTGAATGTAAATGCCTGAAAGGCAAGTCATCAGCAAGTGATGCAGGATTCTCAAACCCATCACGAAGCCTTCGAATCCACGGCTCAACCTTTTGAGCTTCCCGAACCTCATCCAAAGACGGCAAATCTAACTCTGCATTCTGCGGACACTGAACGTCAAGCACAGCAACTGCTGATGGTACGGAATCTTCATCCAAAAAGTCCACTGAAGCTGGAACAACTGGTTCCTCTGGGGCAACAGAAGAGAGAGAAGGTGGAAGAGGAGCCCGAGAAAGAGCATCAGCATCAGCCATGGAACTCCCTGGACGATGAACAACTTCAAAGTCGTAAATTTGAAGTTTCAAGGCCCACCGAGCAGTACGCCCAATCAAATTCTTTCGCTTCAACAACGAAGTGACTGCTGCATGATCACCTTCCAACAACGTCCGCGAACCATGCAAGTAGGCATGGAGCTTCTCAAAACCCCAAACTGCTGCTAGACACTCCTTTTCAGTTGTGGAGTAATTCACCTCTGCTGGCTGCAATGTACGGCTGATGTACGCAATGGGATGTCGTTGGCCAGGAACACTTGTACTCTCCTGCATCAATACACCCCGAGGCCGATGTCAGAAGCATCTACACGCAAGATGAAAGGACGGTGTAATCCGGGTACGCCAAAACTGGAGGAGTCGTCAACAACTCTTTGAGATCTGCAAATGCCTGCTTGCAATCCTTAGACCAAACAAAAGAAGTCATTGACGATTTCAACAACGCGCGCAACGGTGCAGTACGATCTGAAAGATGATCCACAAAACGACCCAGATATTGTACCTTGCCAAGAAAGCGTTGCACATCATTCACACACTTGGCGTAGGGAACTTCAAAACTGCAACTAGTTTGTCAGGATCGACTTGCAAACCTTCACGTGAAATGCGATAACCCAGATAAGTGGTGTCCTTTGATCCAAACACACACTTAGATGGCTTCAACTTCAAACCAACTTCCCGCAGTCGATCCAAAACCTTACGTACATCACCGACATGCTCCTCCCACGTTCCATCCGAATGGATCAAAACATCATCGATGAAATCGGCAGTCACCTCCGGCATGTCGCAAAGAACCTCATCCATCATACGCTGGAAAGTTGCTGGAGCATTGCTCAAACCGAAAGGCATCACCAGGAACTCGTACAGGCCAAATGGTGTCGAAAAGCAGTCTTGGGAATGTCCATGTCAGCCATCGGAACTTGCCAATATCCAGATGCGAGATCTAACTTGGTGAACCAACGGCTCCGCCCCAGTCGATCCAAAAGGTCTGCAGTATGAGGAAGTGGGTACACATCTGAGACGGTTACCTCATTTAACGGGCGATATCAATGCAGAATCGAACGCTCCCATCAGGCTTCGTCACAAGGTGAGGTTCGCACGCCCAAGGACTTCGAGACTTCCGGATAACACCCTTCTCCAACATCTCTTTGACATTCGCTCGTAAGATCTTGAGCTCCTTTGGTGATCGACGCCGAACAGGTACTTTGATTGCCTAGCTTCTCCAGTTGGAATAGGGTGGCGTGTCGCAATCTTGGCCCCAGATGACAAGTCGAAGTTGAAAAGATCAGCATACTCCTTCTTGAGTTGATCAACAACTACAGCACGACGATCATCTGATGGATCCAAAGAAGAAAAGGAAGAGCATGAAGGGAAAATGGTTGGAAATAAGGGTGAGACAAAAGTGATGGAAGCAGAGGTGGAAGCAGATGGACGAAGTGGAATAGAAGTAAGAGGAATGGAAGAAAGACGAGGGAGAGTCAAACAAGGGGGAGACTTTTCAAAGTCACACTTGGCATGATTGCGAGTTAACCAATCCATACCAAGAATAAGGTGAAAAGCTTGACTCGGCACCACCCGCAAAGATTGAAGCTCGAGCTCACAATCATCCACACGAACAACAATGTCCACTTCATCCCGCGAACAAGCATGAGTATGTCCGTTGCCGTACAGAATGAAGACTGGTTCTACCGCACGACGCAAATGAAGGCTGCAACGTGTAGCAACAGATTGAGAAACAGAGGACAAACTTGAACCTGTATCCACCAACACTGAAAGGAAAACAGGGAGGTGTGCGATTGAAACGAGCTTGAAAAGTGAAAACCGGATGATTTGGTGCCGAGTGAACCCCTTGATGATACTCCCGAAAGAAAGATGGAGGGGTCACTAATTTATTCGCACGAGGACCCTCCTCTACTCGTGCGATTCGTCGTTTCCCGGAAGATCCACCGCATCACAACCTTCCACTGCAGCAGCACCAACCGGACGTTGTTGCCGCCATGGCCTCCATCCTGGAAATGGGGGACGCCAATCGGGAAACCGTTGACAGCGCCGATACGTGTGTCCAACCTCATCACATGCCCAACAACGAACTGCACGTCCACGTCCTCGTCCACGGGCCCCACCTTGTGCTGGTACACGAGCGGCAACAGCCTCAACCTCCATCGGAGCAGGTCCATCCCCAACATGGAGTGGAACAAGAGCACGTGAAGGCACAAGTGGGAGAGGTGACGACTCATATCGTTGTGCCAGCCTCAAAGCATCGTCAAGAGTCACTGGAGCTAGTGCATGCACAAGCCCCACAAGGTCTTGACGAAGTGCTGGCCACAACATACCTAACTTGATGCGTTCCGACATGTTAGGTTCTGCACGCAGCAAAAGGCTTCGAAAGCGAACACCAAACTGCATCACCGACTCAGATGGCTCCTGACGAATACGATGCAACTGCTGAAAAGCATCATCACAGTCGTCCGCATGCCCAAATGCACGTTTGAAGATCTCTGGAAGAATATTCCAATCTCCACGAGTTGCAACGTCCAGACCATTGTACCACTGCAACGCCGTCCCTTGAAGACAAGTAGGAAACTCGCGCAAACACTGAGCACCGTCCCACGAATGATATGTGGCAACCACAGTGAAGTGGTCAAACCAATGGTACACATCATCTCCAGGATTTCCGCGAAAGAAATCCGGTCGGACACGGGGGTTTGCAACATGCGTAGGAGGAGTACCCTGGCCTGTGAATGCTGCCATCAACTGAGAATGATTGTTCAGTTGCACACGCATGGCATCCAACAACTGCATGAGTAACTGCTCCACAGACAAGGGATTTGTCTGTTGTGGATTCATGGATGAAGAAGAGACAAAATCCACAAGAAAGGAATAGATCTAGACAATGGAAAAGCTAGACCTAAGAAGACAGAGAAAAAAGACACAAATCCGAGCACTCCGTAGGGACAATTAGAGGTGCCCCTCACCTCCACCAATGTGAGAGCTCGGAATATAGAAATGTGTATATCCATTAGTTCAGAAACCCTAACTTATATACAAGAGCGAGTGGTCCAGATTGAATCCAATCCGACGGCTATCAAAATCCACTACGCTAATAATAGTATGTGCACATGCAGCCGTACACGTGGATCTTACAGTTAGTAATAATTATGTGAAGATAACATGTTTTTACAAGAAAACATATAATATAGCTACGAACCAGTAAGTATGCATATGTATATATATGTACGTATAACGTATGCAGAGACTTCTCATCGATCACGACCACCAAAGTATAGCTTCTTATCCGTTTACACACACCACACACAAGCAACAGATAATTAAGAATTTTTTGTCAGTGTTCGTGTATCTATTATAGATATGTATGTATACATACATATGTGTGTGTGTGTGTGTGTGTGTGTGTGTGTGTGTGTGTGTGATATTATTATTTCTAATTGAGTGTACAATCAGGGTGAAAAGCACTGCTGAACTTGAGGAAGAAATGCTTTCTAAGCTGCAAAAGTTCAAGGTTAGACTATGATTAAAAGTAAACTATTTCACACAGACGTACATACATTATACACACATGCACACGCTACAGACATACAGAGACACATATCTAGTAATATGGAGTTTGCAGATTCTTGAGGCACCTACGTTGCCTGCCTTGCCGAGAAGTATACCTCAACTTCCACAATTCCATGTATCTGCATAAGCTTGGTATTAATATTTAAAACTGTGTATTATTTATATAATATATAGTTAATCTATAAGTTTATACACTAAATTATATATAAATGGATGTGTAGGAACTTCATTTGAAAACTATGGAGCGTGCCATACAACGTGTAACACAGAAAGCTTCAGAGCAACCTGTTCAACTTTCTCAGAATAAGAAGAACAAAGGAGGAAGTCTTTTGGTGATTTTCAAGTTTCTTTACGAGTCAAGCCAAGGTGTGTGTGTGGTGTGTGTGTGTGTGTGTGTGCCGTACGGTATATTATAGACATGCCTGGAATTTCCCTCTATCTTTATTTTTTATTGTCAAATAAAGACATCAAGCATTGATATACTACACATATATTTCATATACATATACACATAACGTACATATGTGTATGTCTGTCTTATACATACCTCCACAAGAGTGTCTTCCTGGTGATGAAACCTTCCGTTTGTAGCAAAGTTGAATTCCTAATGACATTATGTAAGCGATACACCATAGCAAGTTGAACTCTATCGTCAAATAGACACTGGTGTATATAGACATGTATACATACACATATATTTTGTGTATACACTTACCGTTGGACAAAATGTTTAGCTTAATTAATTAAATATATATCTTTGTTTATTTTGATTAATTTCTACCTTTTTTATTAAAGGCAGTGCTTTAATTTTGGCATTTTCACCATCTCTTCTTCTTCCTGAGAAAAGAGTGTTACACACACACACACACATATATGATAGATACACAACGAATATACATCCACATACATATATACAGAAAACAATATCTATACATGTGATAATATTGAATATTTTAGTTTTCTGTACTATTCGAAATAGTATACTCCTGATGTAGTCGTATTTATATATTATGTTAGTATTTGATACATACGATGTGTATAGTGTATACACATACATATATCAAACACACGCACACGCACACGCACACATCCACACCAATGAAAGATATTATTTTTTATTTACTAATATATTGACTTAAATACATTTGCAGTTATTTAATCTTCTAGCTTCCTGTTTATCACACACACGTTCCAGAACATCAGTGTACTTAGTACACCAAAATGTATAATTAAGGCTGCTTTACACTAACCCTTAACATAAATTTAAATGTGATTTTTATGGGTTTTTACGCTTGCACATGTATTTATACTTATATATATGTGTGTGTGTGTGTGTGTGATTTTGAGGGATAAAATAAAATTATACACCTTTAGATATTAACACACACACACACACACATTTAGAGTACTTAATGTACACACATTACCTCTGGGGATAAATGGCCTGTCAAATAATGGCATGGGACGTGCTCGTGGATTTTATTAAGCAAATTATCTAAACACATGTTTAAACGTAATTAAATTTAAGCATGCGTAATACTTGGATTAATTACATTATTGTTTAGATTTACAAAGTGCATGTACCTTTCTGCCTGCTTCTAACTCCTCTTTTAATTGTTTATACTTGTTTTGCTTCTCAAGCATCTGAAACAGCATGCTTAATACACGTACCTGTGTGTGTGTGTGTGTGGTGTATGTGAATATCTATGTAAATGCATGTGTGTGTGTGTGTAAATATCAATATAGTGTATGTAAGCACATGCAATGTACGTATAGATATTATTATAACTAATTAATTAATTGATTGATCTTCTATACCCTTTTCCCATAAGCTGCACGTTCATAAACTTGAAAATTAAACTCCTTAATCTCTGTTAGAGGGCTTCCAGGACCAACACTGGACCACTGTTAAATAAATAATTGTTTACATTACTAACTAAGAAATATACATAAATAAATCGTTTAATATGTATAACAATGTTTACTTGAACTAAATCGTAATAAAATATTTACATGTGTTTGTATGTGTATGTACGTATAGAGTATACACTTAACAAATCTCTACTATTCCTTAATAATTTAACTAATCAAATAATTAATTAATTACCTGCAAACGGGTTGAGCACGGAATTTATATTGTTCGGCTTTCTCAGGTCTGTACATGGTTTTTGAGCTGGCTTTGGTGGTACCTGCATTAACAATGTGCGTGTGTGTGTGTGAGAGAGAGAGAGAGCTGAAACTTTATAAGATGCATAAGGGAAAGTTGATCAAATATTTTAATAAAACATACACCCGTATATGACACACATAGAACACATATACATAGAACGAAAACACACACATCACATACCATGGGGAAGTCTGTAGTAAATGGTAGGAGATTTGCTTTGGGTATTCTTTGCATAGACTCTGTGAGTATTTGTTTAGATAGCTCTTGCACAAACTCACGCTCCTAAAGCAAAACATATATTAGAACGTGTAGGTACGTATGTGTCTATAACCTGATATATGTATGTGTATACACTATACACATCGTGTGTATCAAATACTAACATAATATACACGATACGACTACATCAGGAGTATACTATTTCGAATAGTACAGAAAACTAAAATATTCAATATTATCACATGTATAGATATTGTTTTCTGTACATATGTATGTGGATGTACATTCGTTGTGTATCTATCATATGTGTAAGTTTGTTTACAAGGAATATTATATAAGAGGTATGGAAAGAATATTAATGTGTATGTTAATATGTGTTCAAGTGTGTATATATGTTCTTACAATAGTAATTAGAGCTTGTTAATATTAATATAATTTCAAAGGAAGTTCTACTACCACTTTTTATACACATCTTTATTAAAAGAATAAATAATTAAATAATACACATGTTTACTAACATATACATTTCACACTTATATATAGTAAATAAATATTATATATGCATGTTTTACAACATAACACGCTTGGATGCTTTGTGTAAATAAATTAAATAACAAACTTTTATTGTTTAAACCACCTTAATCCAAAACCCTAATTAGGTGTAGAGAATGTGAGGGAGTTAGGACTTATCTTCACGAATATTCTGCTTTAGGGTTCGGCCAAGGAGCAGATTGACAGTGCGGCGCAAGGAGAAGCTGAGAATGTGGGGCAAGGAGTAGTTGCAAATGCGGCTGAGAATGCAAATAAGTTCATATAATTGTTCTTTGTGTTTCTTGGCAGGCTGACTGAGGGATAAAAATGAAATGGCTTGCAAATTCAAAAAACATATTGATGTCTTGGATATGAGTGGATACGAGTTATAAATAATTTTTTACAATCTTTAATAATAGTGTTAAATGATAAATCAGTAATTGAATGCATATTTGATAACATAATTATGATAATAATTTTTAATTAATTCATTCAGGAGTCTATATATGTTCTTACTTTTTTTATTAGTAAGAAGAAATGATATTAAGATTAAGTAGGTTATGTTTTTAATTTTTTTGAAGTAAATTATAAATTGCTTTGGAAATCTAATAGCAGTTTGTAATTTATCTTCAAAAAGCTGAAATATAACCTCTTTGATTTTAATAATGAAAGAATAAGGACATGTATAAACTTTTAAGTAAATTAATTAAGGGATATTAATATTATAATTATACTGTCGAATATTATATTATATTATTATTTAACACCATTGTTAAAAGTTGTCAAAAATTATTTAAAAATCACATTCACTCTTGTTAATACCAATCTTGTTTAAGACCAATCTATATGTTTTTTAAATTTACATGTCTTTTCATTTTTTATAACCTTATTTTTACACGACCTCCGGTGTGCAATCTTTGTACGATGGCATTATTAAATCTTAAAAACTTTTATAGAGTTCATATAAAATTTAAAAGCCACTCCAACTATTTGTGATCACTTTAGAAACTTATGCATACTGAACAGTCTAAGAACTTTGATTCTCACCTTTTAACAGTGTTAGGGAGTATTTTAGAGGAGTACGGAGCACGGTCACAGGCAGCTTCAGAGTCAATTGCTCAGCTGATTTTTGGAACAAAGGCACTGCGGAGAATTCACACACTAACTTGGAGTAACAGCTCCTGTTATGAAGTTCCATCATCTTGGTTGAAATATGTCTCCCTTTACTTTATAGGAGTTTTGGTTATATTATACATCATGTACTTATGTACATGTATATGATGTATATATACATGATTATGTTGTATACATATAAACTATAACTACTACTACTTTTCTATGCATAGTGTTAAAGCTTCCATATCTAACAACATAGAAACTATTTATATGCACATGCACACACAGGTGTATGTGGAGGTGGACGATAGAGAAGCTGTCCTGTACACAGTAGGAAGAATATGGCATTAATGTAGTCAATTCCCTTACCTATCTTGTACCACCTAGTTTACCTTTAATTCATTATAGTATCACTAGGGTGATTTATTTATTTACATATTACATTTCTCATAAACATTTTGGTATACTGCTATATACAACAATATATAAGAAGAAGTGTTGTCTTTGATATTGTGTGTGGGTCAACTATATAAACGTTACTTAAATGAAAAAATTATATAGAGGAAACGTATGTTTACTTCTAGGAGTAAACAACTCAAGTGCAGTTCAAACTGAACTGTAGTAGGTGTCGAACGCACTGTTTTCTATCGTGAAAGAGCTGCAGGAATGTATGCAGCAATCCATATGCGGTGTGTGTGTGTGCGTGCACGTGAGAGAGAATAATATATTATCGTTTATCAGGTGTACTTGTATATAATATATTGAAATTTGAATTTAAAAAGCGGGAAAACGAGCTATATATGACACGCATGTTCAGTATCAGCCGTTGATTACGACATATGACACGTCAGCATATTAAACGTTTGTGTGTTGTATATGTATGTAAATGTACTGTATTAATGATCAATTTCGACCTGAGAAACATTAGTAAAAAGGTGAATACAGATATATGAGACGCGCCATGTGCACGAACAATTCATATTACGCTGTATGAATATATCCACATGCGTATTCGAACACGCACGCGCGCACACACATACACATACACATACACACATTGTTGGAGAATAGGTTGGAGAATAAGCAGGTGATGTAGGACTACAACAAAGTAATCCATAATATGGTTAGGAACACGATATCTAATGCACGCATGCACACACAGACACCATTTTCGTGTGTATGATGTAGATATACTTGAGGATCTGTATACACAATACACCCAATCTGTATATACAATGCAGACAGAATGTACTAACTATATTAACTAACACACACACAAGTACCTTATAACTACATTAAATTACACATACCTGTATTTGGCATTAGCCGTGGGACTGTATGACGGCGACGTCGGGCTGTAAGTGGGTGAAGTGGAATTGTACTGTTTGGAGGTCGGACTGTACGCCGGCGAAGTCAACTCCACCCAGGTGAAGTCGGACTGTATGTGGGAGATGTTGGACTGTAAGTGGGAGACGCTGGACTGTAGTTCGGTGACGTGGGACTGTAATTAGGAGACGTGGGACTGTAAGATGGAGAAGTCCAACTGTAACCGGGAGACGTCGGGAGTAACTTGGACTGCTGGGACTGTAAGACGGAGAGGTGAATATGCAGGTGAAGTGGGGAATATGCAGGCGAAGTTGGTGAATATGATGGCGAGGTGTTCGGACTTGTTGGGGAATACGCCCGGTGATGCCGGACTATAGTTCGGCGAGCTCGGACTGTATGCTGGAGAGGATGGACTAGCGGGGCTATATCCTCCACCTACATACAAGCATATACAGTTCTTGAGGTGCATATGATTGATACATAACACTTGTGTGCAGATGTATATATTAAAATTACCTGAGTAAGCTGGGGAGAGGTAAGACAAATGAACCAACATAAGGAGAAATTGAGCATCCGCAATTGGGGAAGAGCGCAGGTTGGGACTCAGCAAATAGCTCGGGGACATCATTCCCTCGTGGTGTGGAGTCTCTGCTACCATTGGAGTCTCATACTCATTTCCTTCCATGTAACTCGGCAGCTGTAGCTCTATAGCGTGCTGTAGCATCTGTGCAACAAATAAAACCAAACTAGAAACTGATACACACACACATCTAGACGCACAAATAGACTTACTTGTCATTAAGCAGCAACCCGAAGTCACCAGTTCCGATGGGAGCAAGCTAAAGGAGCTCAGTAACACCTTTGAGCTCATCAACCTCGGCAAAAATTGCAGCATCTAGGAGAATATCCACAGTTTCTTCAAAGGAAGAGAATATCCAGTGTCATACGATTAATACCATGACGGGTAATTGCCATGAGGTGCCTCTATACGTCATTACGTCACATAGAAGCCGGTAACTGACGTATGAGCCGTCGAAGGAGATAACATCTCTGAGCTCCTTTAGTAGTGCTTGTCTCACCTAAACAAAATTGCCCATGGTTAGTGTGTCTACATATGTATATCTACATGTAGCTATGTGGGCATGCATGTAGTATTACACACACAAACATACATACCGCTTCTATACCGAGAACTTCAATGACTTCTAGCCGTCGGATTGCAAAGTTCATGTGATATATGTCAAACTTATAGCATTTATCCAAGTACCACATATGCATGTATTTATGCATATGAAGTACAACACACTATTTCTGCCCCATTGTATCTACACTATACAATAGATGATCGTTGAGCATCTATGTACATTAAATTACATAAGCATGTACATATACTATGCATACACACTACACAACAATTGATTATATGAGTTTACTCTCTCTCTCTCTATCTATCTATCTATAATTTACCTCAACGAGGATGGTGTTTATATTAATTCTAATGGCCTGGGTAATTGTTGAAGGCAGAACAAGCATAGATCACCATTTTCCAGACCATCACGATGATGCTGATGAAAGGCTCCATTGTCTTCCCTGTCAGCATCTACTATGGCATCCCTTCACTTCTATTATGAAGAATAAAATAATTCAAACATCAACTATGTATATTTATATGTATATTAATAACACACACACACACACACACACATATATATAGCTTACACTTACTTCAGCTTGTTTAACTCTGGAACATCGTCCTTCTCCAGAAGAGCGAGGAAGACGATGCGCTTTCTTTAGAGAATGTGCAAACTTTTCTTACAAAAGCGCATACATATGTATGTATGTATACATCATTATCAAAGACGAGAGTTAACAAACTATAAGCTTGTATGTGGACATAATGATGTATATATGCCTACATACACAGTATATCACACACGACACATTATATATGTATGTGTATTAATTACTTGGCGACAGAAGTGCAGCATTCACGAGCAAAAAGGGCCAGCGCCAGACGTAGTGCATTAACACTACTGTCAGGTACTTGAAAACAAACACGCATAAAAGAAAGCTAAGAGTATGTGAAATACTTGTTTAAGCATACCCTTTTCTTCTGAACTCAATGCTCGTGGAATTTGTTGTTCTAGCTTCCTTGGATCACCATCTTGCTGTTCTGATAACATACGAGCAAATATACATATATCAAGCGCGTAGACATATACAGCTGCATATGTTGTACACACAAAATCATGAACACAATAACTTCTTATGTATTATATGCTAAGAAGTGGTCAACTATATAGTTCTTTATGTTGCATAAGTTGTATAATACATTTTATTTGTAGGATGTGTGTGTGTATACTCGATATACTGTACATATGTACCATTTTGTATGAAGTTTTTGTACTTCAACCATTGTTCGTTGTGTAACAAGCTGCAACCAGAAGAATGGATATAGTAAAAAAAAACACGGTTATTCAACACACACACACACACATCTTACGCTTTTGTCGTATATAAAGAATAGAAACACATTACGAACTTTGGCATATTCGTCTCAACCACAAGACAGATAAAACTCAACTGGAATCTCCATCTCACATCTAAGACACCGGCGCTCTTCAGACGCATAAAGAAGCAAACACTGCAGGTGATATTCATGACCGCGCGATCCCAATCGATACCAACGTGGCTCTCCCCACAAGGTTCCAAATCTGGTTAAACACAATGTTATTATCATTAAACTTATATCAGTACTGTAATATCAATGTTATTATATCAGTACTGTAACTGCAACTACATACACACCTTACAATTACAATTACATACGCAGTGTCACAAATATTTTTGCTTATGTCATGTAAGAAAACACACACGCCCACGCACGCACATGCGCACACACACCTCTTCTTAGCCTTTATTTTGCGATCCTCGCGAAACGCCTGCTTTATCTGCTTATGGATTATATCCACAGAAACAGCTTCGTTATCTATTTCCTTCTTTACAATATCCATCCTCCTTAATGGTGTTCGCTAATGGACACTAAACAAAAGAAATAGAAAGAAATCTTTTATTAGCCACTGTATTTCTACTTCAATTACTCTAGCCTTTGTACATATATATAGTCTCTCCTTAGACTCATGACATTCCAGCTTACACATACATATACACACAAAGTATACATATATAGTGTGTGTACGTGCCCTGCGTGGAAGAATATAAAACAACCTTATAGATTATACACCTCCTTAATCGATACTACTAAGAAGTACCTGGTTTTTTAATACGGTAAAGCAATAACTTAGTTGATGTCTTGTACTCGCGATGGGGTGGAACGTTACACAACATATAAAAGGGCGGGAGCTTTTTTAATCTGGAGCCGTCGAAACGGACGGTCGAGATTGACAATACGAAGAAACAGAGGATTAGGGTTCGTCGTGAAATTAGGGTTCTTGGGGGAACAAGATGATCTTCAGGAGGTGGAATCTGCTGCCGCTTCATTCACGGCGGTGCTGGCCATGTCTCTCGCATCTGGGGTATTTCTGGTAAGTGTTTCGATTGAAGAGAGAAATCCTGAAAAGAAAAAAGCTTGGATCAGGGATTTGATGTATTCTCACTTAAACAAATTTGAATATATTTGGACAGCAGAAACCAGCGGCAAAGGCGCAAGAGAAGGAGAAGAAGAAGTGAAATCTAAAGGAGTAGGTCTGCTCTTTTTTCTAGATGCTGGACCATCAATGGGATAATTGGTTAGTTAGCTTAACACATTGCAATAGTCATATATTAGACACACACACACACGTATTATTTTGTTATCCATACGAGTTGAAGTCTTAGAAAGTCATGTACATAAAATGCAGAACATGTTCTTTCTTAATTCTTTTTCTGAAAAACATGTATATATAACTTATACATTGTGTGTGTGTGTGAGAGAGAGAGAGAGAGAGAGAGAGAGAGAGAGAGAGAGAGAGAGAGAGAGAGAGAGAGAGAGGAGACGTTATGTAGGTGTGTCATTACACATATAGATGAGAAATAACCACACTTGAAGTATCTACACACATACACATACATATATGTAGGTATTTTCAGTGTGTGTGTCTTCTCTATATATATATACACACTCAATAGCTTGAGATTTGCATCCTTTTCTTCTCAGGCAGGCATATTCTTGTCCTGTCCAAGTACACCTCCTTCGGAATATCCTCCTCGCATAAGAGACACACAGTGCATGAAGAAGCAGGCATTGTATGTGATACTCATGACCGCACGATCCCAGTCTATACCAGCCCTCAGAACAAACTAGACATTCCTTATTCTTCATATGTTGCTTAACAACTCCTTTGAGTGGCTTCCCCCGCGTATCCTCCGCTACGTAATCCACGCTCTTCATCCTGTGCGTGTGCGTGGGCATACATACGTATTTAATATGTGTGTGTATATTTGCAGATGTTTTCCGCCCGCAGGCTTCTGTCTTCTGAAGCTTGTTCTTGAGCAGGTTAAGTTCACTCAGAGCGTGATCCAGTTGCTTATCAATTAAAGACCGGGTCCTCCTTCGACCTGAAACAAACCGAGTTCCTCGTCCTGCTGTGCATCACAGTGTGGTAGTCCACTCTTCTGTAACAGAGCTTTACAAAGGGTATATCCAGCTTATTATCCTATCTGACATCCTTGCCGCGAGTTTCTCTATGGCAATGAGATATGTACTCGAGAAATGGCTTGTTAGATTCTTGACAGTTGCCCAACAAGTGATTGTTGGCGTTTTCACTGCAGCAATGTGGGCTGATGAATATATAACGAGTTGCATACTTTGGGTGGGGATTTCCTGGGCTGTGTTTGTCACATATGGATATTAAACGTGTACAAAATCATATACCATGTTTGTTATACATGCATACGTGTATATATCCCTCATAACGGAGACTGTGTCCCAAATTTTTCACCGGTATTTTACAAAATGAAATTAATATTTTATATTATTATAATTCGTTTTCAATATTAAAATATCTATATTATAATTAATTTTCAATATTAAACACTTTCCATTCTACATCAAATTCACAAGCCCCCACGAAGACGAAGGACCAAGTGGAGATGGACTCCTTCTGAATGTTATAGTCCGCCAGAGTTCGCCCGTCCTCGAGCTGCTTGCCGGCAAAGATAAGCCTCTGCTGATCAGGAGGGATTCCCTCCTTGTCCTGAATCTTAGCCTTCACATTATCAATCGTATCAGACGACTCGACCTCCAGCGTAATCGTCTTCCCAGTGAGAGTCTTCACAAAAATCTGCATACCTCCACGCAGACGAAGGGTGAAGGGTCGACTCCTTCTGGATGTTGTAATCGGCCAGTGTGCGGCCGTCCTCTAGCTGCTTACCGGCGAAGATCAATCGCTGTTGGTCCGGTGGAATTCCTTCCTTGTCCTGGATCTTGGACTTCACATTATCAATCGTATCAGAAGATTCAACCTCCAGCGTTATCGTCTTCCCAGTGAGAGTCTTCACAAAGATCTGCATACCTCCACGCAGACGAAGAACAAGGTGAAGGGTCGACTCCTTCTGGATGTTGTAGTCGGCTAAGGTCCGCCCATCCTCCAGCTGCTTCCCTGCAAAAGATCAGACGCTGCTGGTCCGGCGGAATTCCTTCCTTATCCTGGATCTTGGCCTTCACGTTGTCAATCGTGTCGGAAGATTCAACCTCCAGCGTGATCGTCTTCCCTGTGAGGGTTTTCACGAAGATCTGCATACCTCCACGCAGACGCAGAACAAGGTGAAGGGTCGACTCCTTCTGGATATTATAATCCGCCAGTGTGCGGCCGTCCTCGAGCTGCTTACCGGCGAAGATCAACCGCTGCTGGTCCGGTGGGATTCCTTCCTTGTCCTGGATCTTGGCCTTGACATTCTCGATTGTGTCCGAGGATTCAACCTCAAGCGTGACGGTTTTGCCGGTGAGCGTCTTGACGAAAATCTGCATCTTGAATCTAACTGAAGAACCCTAGATCTATGATGTTTAACATAGGGTCCGAGGTCGTTTTATATATCGAAAAGGGCTCACGCGGTTACCTTTCCGCGTGCAATCTGACGGTTTCAATCTTATCTAGAAGATTCTAGAATGTCCACGTGATGGGCCGACGAATATTCTTCCAATATGAATATCCTTGAATATACTTAAATTTGTAAATTACTACAATTGAATGGCTATGATACATGGGATTGTTTCTGGCTGGAAAACCTTCATCAGGAGTAAAAATTCTAAATTTACATTTAAAACTTTGTAAGAAATTTAAATTTATTTTATACATTTGAAAATTTTTAATTCTTATATTTTAATTTTTAAATAATACTGTAAGATACCTAATATACAGTAACGTACCGTATATACGCATGTGTATATACGCACATGCGTAGTGACACATGGGTGGTGATCTGGCCCCCATGTGTCAGCGCCACGTGTCGCATGTGTGCCACGTGGCAGGAGACCTCCTGTATATAAGCAGGGTTTTGTGTAAACTAAGATATCAGATTTTCATTTAATATATCTGCTCTTTCATTGGTGGAGAAGTTGGGTACTCTTTTAACTGGTCAAATGCCTGCTGACACCTGCGAGTCCACCTGAAAGATACCTGTGGACGAACTAACTCCCGAAGAACTTGGTCGATTTATCGATCATCTCACTGATCGAACTGCCCCTCTTCGGGAGTTAGTTCGTCCACAGGTATCTTTCAGGTGGACTCGCAGGTGTCAGCAGGCATTTGACCAGTTAAAAGAGTTCCTGACAACTCCACCATTGCTTCAATACCCAGATTTTACTCGTCCGTTCATTTTACGAGTAGATGCCTCAGATGTTGGTATTGGTGGTGTATTGATGCAAACTGATGCTGTGGATTCTTCAATTCGACACCCGGTGGCTTACATTAGTCGAGTACTCACGCCGGCTGAGCGGAATTATTCCACTACTGAAAAAGAATGCCTTGCTGCTGTTTGGGGTTTTGAACGACTTCATGCCTACTTACATGGGAGTGAAACACTTTTGGAGTGTGATCATGCTGCTGTCACTTCCTTATTAAAACGGAAGAATTTAGTGGGTCGCGTAGCCAGATGGGCATTACGTCTCCAGGTATATAACTTTAAGGTGGTGCACAGGCCTGGGCGAACAATGGTGGATGCGGATGCACTTTCTCGAGCACCCCTCTCCGATTCCACTTTGCCTGCTCATGCAGTAGCTGCAGCATTCGGTTTGATACAAGCCCCTCAGGTATTCGATGCCGACTTACCATCCTTGGAACAGTGGCAGGATGCTCAAAAACATGAACCATGGACGAGGCAATTACGCGATGCGTTTGCAATCCGTCTTCCGAACCTCGGTTTCGACAATATCATGCTCAGTTTCGACTTCAGGATGGTTTATTGTATTTTATTGGGACAAATCCAGAGGACAGATGGCGTTTGGCTGTACCCTCTACATATGTTCCACACCTTCTTCGAGCATATCATGATTCACCTATTGTTGGAGGTCATCTTGGTCACCAACGAGTGTTGGAGAAGCTGCGCCGATCATTTTATTGGCCAGCATGCGTGGTGATGTGATCAGGTATATTCAAAGTTGTCCCACTTGTCAAACTCGGAATTCCTCTACGACTCGGGCCATGGGGTGTTGGAATCCATCAATGTCTCTCGCCCTTTTGAGTTAATTGCAGTGGATTTAATGGGACCTTTTCCACGTTCTTCTCAAGGTAACCAGTACATCATTGTTGTATCTGATTATTTAACTCGATGGGTGGAGGTTGGTGCTCTTCCGGATGCAACTGCCATGTCAACAGCTTTGTTTCTGTTCGATAATGTGGTTTTGCAGCATTCTTGTCCAGAGCGGATGTTATCAGACAATGGCCCCGCTTTCATTGCAGAGGTATTCCGAGTGTTGTGTGAGAGGTTAGGGGTAAAACATTCATTTGCCTCTCCGTATCATCCACAAACTGATGGTTTGGTGGAGCGATTGAATCGGACCTTCAAGGGTATGATCTCGAAGTATGTGAACTTCAATCACACGGACTGGGATTGGTATTTGCGATGTTTGAGATTTGCTTATGTAACAGGCATTCAGAGTTCGATTGGTATCTCTCCATTCAAGGCATTGTATGGATATGATCCTAAGTTGCCTAGTGAATTGGGGTTATCATCGAATCTGCCACGTGCCGAGGATGCAAAGATGTGGGCTCGACATTTGGATGCTGTTTTGCCTCTTCTGCGTGCAGAGTCTGCTGAACATCTTGGTCGAGCTCAAATGCGGCAGCAATCTTCTTACAATGCACGACATCAAATTCCACCAGATTTTGCTGACGGTGACTTAGTCCTGGTACGTTTTCCCAAGCTGACTGCACCTGGGCTTGCAACTGGTTTATTACACAAGTGGCTTGGTCCCTACCGAGTACTCCGAAAGGTTGGTCCTCAGGTATATCAAGTACAGTTGGTGGGATCTCATGAGGTTGAGATAGTTCACGTGGTTCGAATGAAACGGTTTGTCGTTCGAGACTCGTTGAGTACATTTGGTCATACCTTAGATGGCCCAGCTCACACGGATCCAGGACCATCAGATCCATCACCATCTACACAGCCGCAGAGGGGAGGATAGTGTAAGATACTGTATATAGGTAACGTACCGTATATACGCATGTGTATATACGCACATGCGTAGTGACACATGGGTGGTGATCTGGCCCCCATGTGTCAGCGCCACGTGTCGCATGTGTGCCACGTGGCAGGAGACCTCCTGTATATAAGCAGGGTTTTGTGTAAACTAAGATATCAGATTTTCATTTAATATATCTGCTCTTTCAATACCACATAATAAAAATTATGTGTTTAACTTATATATGTTTAATCAATTGCATTTTGAAATTAAATGTAATAAAATATAAATTAGCCATAAATTTTTTTATTTAAAAAAACATATATATTTAGTTTAATTTAAAAGAAAATTTTCATAAATATCCCTGAAATTTATCATATTTACATAGATATTCTTTTAAATTTTAAATTTACATATATACTTATGGAACTTCAATTTAAACTTTGTACACTTTAAAATTAGATTAAAATATATTTTTTAAAAATGTAAAAATATTTATGATTATTTTATATCTTATTATATTTAATTTCAAAATGTAATTTATTAAACATATATATTACAATATAATATAAATATCTTAAAAAAAAAATTATTTCTTAACATTTGTTATTGACATTTTTAACAATTATAAACTTTAATTTATTTCATTTTAAATATGTTATAAATTAAATACATATTTTTATTAAATATTATTATCTCAAAATTAAAATACAGAATAAAAGTTTTTCAAAAGTATAAATGTAAATTTAAAGACTATATGTAAGTTTAAAATTTCTAGGAGTGTATATGTATATATATGTAAATTTAAAATTATATATAAATATGATAAATTTAAGGAGTATATATAAATTTTCCCAAAAAACAAACACTTAAAATATATATGTTTGCGATGGATCAATGTATTTGATATTAAATATATAACAATGAAATATGTGCATATGTTATCATCTTGTTACGAGTGAATATATGTATGTGAATGTTATATTATGTGTGTGTTATGGACGTTTTAAAATTTTAATTAATATTTATAATTTCCTTGGTTATGAAAAACCTCTTCAACTTCATAAATTCAAACACATTACATAATTAATAAAAACGAAAATTAACGTACCCCGTGGCTTAGATTTAACATAACTCTTCGATACTGTGTTAATAAAGACAACTTATGTATAAGATAAGTAAATCAGATTAATTATTATAAATACTAAATGTTTATGTACTACTAAAATAATTCAAATGCCTTTACCATTATTGACTTCTATGTTAAGGTTTTTATCTATGTATATTTCATACTTACCATAAACATAGCAAAAACTGTACAATAAGGTCATCAAAACTGTTCTGTTCACCATGAAAAACTCCTGGCCAATGGACATAGAACTCCTGAGGGATCTCCACCTTGCACATGAAGAAGCAGGCACTGTATGTGGTACTCATGACCGCACGATCCAGCCTGTACCAGCCCTCCGATGTGAACTCGTGAAAACACATCGGACATGCCTTCTTCTTCATATCTTCTCCAAACGCTCCTCTAAGTGGCGACTTTAGTGTCTACAAACCCCACACTCCTCATCCTGCCCTTCAAACGAGTTACACACACACACACAACATGGCATATTTCTCTTGTATTAAATTTGATAAACTTGTCTAAACGTCTCTCTCTCTCTCTCTCTCTCTCTCTCTCTCTCTCTCTGTGCGTGCGGGTTTATGATCAATGGAAGTAGAACTTATACAGTTTGCCTCGTTTACCTATAGTCATGGTGTGTGTGAGAGAGAGAGAGTGAGAGTGAGAGAGAGCTTGCCTGGTTTTGCTGATCTTCTCGGCTTTTGATACACGAGCTTCTGCTTGCTGAAGCTTCTTCCTGGTTGACGCTAGCTCTTTGAGAACACTGTGAAGCCTCTTCCGTGTAGTGTCCTGCATTCCAGACCTCTTTGGAACGATCTTCACAAGTTAATCCGATAGATCAAACTTAGGCTTTGGTTAGCCGCAAACATAAGTAATTCTAGCTAACATCGCACGTAGGGTGTACATGTATATGTGTGGGCATGTTAACTAGAATGTATATGTAGTTACCTTCAGATGTAAGAAGGCTGTTCGTCCAACTTATTTGCTTCTTTCTGTAACACAAATACTCTATACTTATAACCAACGCAATATGCATTGGACGTGCGTGTATGATCACGTGTGCATGCGTAGTTTACCTTCAGTTTGGAGAAGCCTGTTCATCCAACTTGTTTGCTTCGTTCTGTGAATAACCCCTGAGCAAGCTCAAACACAAGTATTCTAGTTATTTCTATGACTAACAACCTTTTTGCTGTGTGTGTGTGTGTGTGAAATTTACCTTCACGTTTGTTGAAGCCTGTTCGTCCAACTTGTTTGGTTCTATCTGTTAACACATCTTAACTGGTTAAACACAGCTATTGGACTAAAAACATAGCTCAAATGTTTGTGTGTGCGTGCGTGTGCGTACCATCAAGTTTTTAGAAGGCTGTTCGTCCAATCCGTTTGCTTCTTTCTGTAAATAACCTTGAGCTTCTGGATTTCACATAGCGTAGATTTGTGAACAGCAGCACGATCCACGGGTGTACCCGTGAAATACTAGGTAACACGATCGCACAAAGGGTACATTTAACTTGTCTGACACCATCTCTTCGCCTGTAAAAGAAATACAAACATCTGTACATAATGCAATCTATCTATAACAACACACACACACACACACGTATCTTATGAATTTCCTTGTAGCATTTCGTCATGAACTCGAGTTAGAAGACGTGAGTTCGAGTACTCCTCTTGAATAGAGGGGGAAACACTCGGGCCTTACCAGGCTCCTTAGAGAGCTCCATGTGCAAATTTTCTTGTTACCTACATATACATGCACATACAATATTTAATATAAATTTAAGTGCTATGCATACGACATAGATAATACATGCAAATGGAATTATACGCAAACACTCAAACACACACGCATACGCACACGTATATAGAGAGACGTATATGTGTGTGTGTAAACATATATAGATATATATACATATGTATATCTATCTATCTATCTATATCTATCTATACATGTATATATAGAGAGAGAGACACACACACACATACACACATACTTATATTTATCTCTCTTCTCTCTCTCTCTATATATATATATATATATACACAATGGAAACAAATGTGCGTGCTTGCGTTAACGACAAAAGGGCAGCTAGATTTGTGTGTGTGTGTGTGTGTGTGTGTGTGAGTGAGAGAGAGAGGAGAGAGAGAGTGAGTGAGAATGTATGCCAGTATTTGACGCACCTTTAGGGGGAGCAGGGGATCCGAGGGGATTCGGGAATCTCGCCTTCTTCCAAACCACTATCGGCCATTGCCGGAAGAACCCTAAGTCGTGTACTACAAGTACATCAAAACATGTGTAAGGTGATCACGCCTCGAACATCTGCGCTCGGGTTCCGTTCGATCCGCTGCATGAACTCACGTCTTCTAACTCCGCCTCATATTCGGCACGTCACAGGTTCAATTCCTCACAGACACGGCTCAAACCATACGTCATATCAGAAAGAATGCTTGTATGTATATATTATAATTACACATGCATGCTTTTTTTTTCAATATATATAGAAGTGATACATCTTATTTATAAAAATATTAATTATGCTGCCATGTAAATCTTAATTAAAGATAGCATTCAAATTTTTGCTATATAATATATATATATATATAATATTTGATATATTGATATTTATATTTAAATGTTATATTCAAATATAAATATATTAACATGTTTATAAATATTTATTTTGAAGGGAAACTTCTCTAAATACCTAATAAATTTACTTATTTCCACTATTGACCTTTGGGTCAACTTACTGTGCCTAAAACATTATTAAATAATATATGCTATCTATATTTGAACGGGATATTCATTAAATTCATTTATATAAGTGATATCATTAATTTAATTTATTAAGATTAATTTCTAATTTAAATGCTTTGTCTATTATTATTTAAATAATGTTTTAGGAATAAATTATCATTTATTTAAGCTTATTTAATCTATATCCATTTTAATAATTTATTTATATTTCTACCACATTAATTTTGACCCAGTGGATGAATCAAAATATGACTTAAATATAACATATAACATGACATACATAAGTTACCGATAAGTACACGTGGACACAGATGCACGTGTTATATATTAACGGACCAGATCTACCCGATGTGCGTCGTATTACACACAACTAGATGCATGTATACGTACAATGTATGTACATAGTATGGTATTCTACGTATGTGTATACATTGCGCGTGCAAGCAGACAGTTGTGGATTGTTCTCCCTTTCCAATGTACGTAAATAAATAAAATCATAAACACATATGTATAAATTTTCTCTCACACACACATACATGTATATATTATATGTAATTAAATCACATTATTAATTTTAATAAATTATAAATCAAAATATTTTAATGTTAATTTTTAAAATTAATATTGGGATTTTCATGTTCAAATGTAAATCTTTTCAATATTAAATTAAATAATGATTCTTTAAGAAATATATAAATATTTATTTTAAACTTTATTTAAAAAATATCTTAAATTTACTCAACTTAGGGATATTATTAATGTTTAAGTTTAGCAAAATTAAACACGCTAACTCATTCGAACATTATACAGGGGTCCCACAACTTAAAGTAGGGATATATTTGCGTGCACACACGCATACATACACATACACATACGCGCGCGCACACTGGAGCTATGGCGGCAAGCTCTTGGGCGTTTGCATGGCTCATAGCGTGCCCGGACAGGCAATCTGCGTGTTCTTCATCTGACTCCTGTTCAATCCATGGCGGCTGCTCTACATTCGACTCTATCAGAATACCCTACTCCTCTGTTCTTCCCGCCACGAGGAAGAGCAGATTCCGCCTCAATTCAATCCGTTCTGCTGCTATCGCTGTCGACGAGCTCCGCAAATCATCAGGTAAATACACATTTTTGCACATACATACATGCATAGTGTCGGCAATGCGGAGAAGCGCAATTAGACGATACCTATATGTATGTATATAGATAGATAGATATAGAATATACATATATATCTATGCATGTGTGTTCTGTGCCAGCAACGCTGGGGAAATTACATTAATTAGACTTGCACACACAATGCACAGACACAGGAACACCTTTATATGTATGTGGGTGTGTGTATATAGAGATATATGTATATCTGTGCTGTAAAGCACATAGACACGAATACATGAATATTAGATACACAGAGAAATTTATCTAGGACATAGGTACATGTAGTGTGTGAGAAGCCACAATACTTAGGCACACATGAATGGTGTCTGTACACACGTATGCCTTTGTATACGTCTGCAATAACTTAATATGTACATCTAGATTTTGCTATGTAAATATGTATCATATATTTTGTTTTATAGAAGCAGCTCCGGAGACTACAGTGGAGAACTTGGTGATAGTAGGATCAGGTCCAGCAGGATATACTGCTGCAATATATGCAGCTCGTGCTAATCTTAAGCCGGTTGTTTTTGAAGGTTATCAAGCAGGTATGCTATATGTTGATTAATGTACTTAACACCTGTCTGTGTATACGTTTATACAAACGCTTATGATATACATGCAAACACACTTTTGCAGGTGGTGTTCCTGGAGGGCAGCTAATGACTACGACAGAAGTCGAAAACTTTCCTGGATTTCCTGAAGGAATATCCGGACCAGACTTAATGGACAGGTAGGTGTATCTGTATTTTGCGTGTGTATAGATAATATATACACTTCTATGTGTGTATTTCATTGTATATGCATATATGAAAGTCTGCATATATGCGTGCTATATGTATGGATATTCACTATGGTCACACTACGTATTTATGTTTGTTTGTGGACAGAATGAGAAAGCAAGCGGAGAGGTGGGGAGCTGAACTAAGGACGGAGGATGTAGAGTTCGTGGATCTCTCCGTCAGGCCATTTACTATCCGATCCAGTGAACGTGAAGTAAGTGCACACACACAACACACACATTTGTGTTACACATATATCTATGTATGTCTATACGTACATATAGATGCACACATAGACTATATGTTGGTCCAGATGATTGAATGATGAATTATAGAACATGTAAACAGGTGAAATCCCACACGCTGATAATTGCTACGGGTGCAGTTGCAAAGAGGCTGGGTTTACCAAGAGAGCACGAGTTCTGGAGTAGAGGGATAAGTGCATGTGCAATCTGCGACGGTGCATCACCCATCTACAAAGCTCAGGTGACCCTCTCTCTCTCCCTCCCTCCCTCCCTCCCTCTCACTTATGTATTATCAAACCCAAACTTAAGCTATGTTACACATTATCAGGAGCTTGCGGTTGTTGGAGGTGGTGATACTGCAACTGAAGAGGCCCTTTATCTGACCAAATATGCACGCCATGTACACTTGCTTGTCGTAGAGATCACCTACGTGCATCCAAAGCGATGCAGGACAGGTATATATACATGTATACATGTGTAGTGTGAATGTGATGTGTATTCATAGACATTTGAAGTTTGGTAACAAAATTGTATGAGATGTATGTTCTTAAAAGTCGTTTGTAAATGAACGACTGATGCTACTTAAATGTGCAATGACATGTATCGACGTGTATGTCTATAATACACGCATGCACACGCACACGCACACCACACACACACCAACAAGTATACATTCGAGCATATTACATTTTTTGCTCTACTTGCTATACACGTGCTACATACTATTTGAATCTATGTACATTACATAGTTACACACGCACACGCCACGCACACACCAAGACATTATATACATGCTTATGCATGTTAATACAGACATACATGCATAGACGCGCACTTAAAATATATGATATGAATTCTTTCCTGAAAGTACTACCCTGTATATCAAATTATACATTATTGATAGTGTGGGTGTTAATGTAGTATCTCGAGCATATATACTCTCATAATCACACATTTACACGCACGCACACGACACTTTAACTATGTATATTATGCAGAATATTCAACAATCCAAATATTACAGTACACTTTAACACACAAGTTATTGATGTTTTACCAAACGAGAAGGGACAAATGTCGGGTGTTTAGTCAAGGACGGTTTAACAGGGAACCGTAAAACTCTGGAGGTTAAGGGGCTGTTTTACGGAATTGGCCATCAACCAAATAGTCAGCTTTTAGCTGGACAGGTTAAACTTGATGAAGCTGGTTATGTTATTACCACCGGATCTGGGGGTGAAACCTCTGTTGAAGGTGTTTTTGCTGCTGGTGATTTACAGGTAAATTTTATAAAATATATTCATATTATGTTAGATATTAGTTGAAGTTTAATCCATGAAGTATAATGAAGCTTAAATTTATAGTTTTATATATAATGAACACTTTTATTCTTATATGATAGACGCGCACGCACACACGCACGCATATATATATATATAATAATATTATATATATATCATATGGGAGTTTTTTTAGTTGCACAATTCTGTCTCACACTCTCACTCTCTCTCTCTCACACACACACACAAGGCCCTATATATAATAGACATACATATATTATATGAGACAGACACGGACACATACTGGCAATTTATATTTTCTGATTATATATGTGATGTATTTATATACATGACATGTATATGTGTTGATATAGGACCATGAATGGAGGCAAGCAGTGACAGCCGCTGGATCTGGATGTATGGCTGCATTGGCAGCAGAAAGATACTTGGTTCGCAATAATCTCCTGATTGAGTTTCATCAGGTATTTAATTAGCATTCATAACTAGGGTTTATGATTTATATTTTTCAATACCCAGACAACTCCACCAGAACCAAAGAAAGATCTTACAACTAAGGATGTTGAATGGGATTTGATATTACAGCAACTAAACACAAGGGACAGGTGTGTGTGTGTGTGCGTGTGTGTGTGTGTGTCCTTGTTAGACATGGTAACATAATTCTTATAATATATACATTTGTCTGCGTGTATGTATGTATGTCCGCACACATACATACGAATAATGAATATACATAAATAGTACATACATGGTACGAAACTGAACCGATTCACACTTCTACACGCTTGTAATGTATGTGTAAGTGTGCATATATAATGAAGGTCTTCACCTACATGCATGTTTAGCTAAAGTAACCCATTGACATGGGTACATTACTATATGTACACATATATAATGCGCAGTCATACGATATACATACATATACATATGGATATATATACATCTATAAATGTGATTGCAGTATGCACTACGGAAGCTTTACCACGAGAGTCCTCGGCTTATTGCGGTTTTATACACATCCCCGACTTGTGGACCATGTAGAACTTTGAAACCAATCTTCAACAAAGTATGTGCCTGCATGTGTTGTTATACAGCATTGAATTTAGATTAGACCACACACATCCCTAGATATGTATGTATATCTTTTTAGATGAGAATCCATAAACATATATATATTATTACTAGCTAACTATAAATTTAACATTGTCATTATACTAATATGAATCATGTATAGGTTGTGGATGAGTTTGACAAAGAAGTGCACGTAGTGGAGATTGACATTGAAGAAGACCCTGAGATTGCAGAAGCTGGTGGAGTAATGGGCACACCCTGTATACAATTCTTTAAAAACAAGGAAAAGCTGAGGTATTATTATTTAATTATTTTTAATAATAACTTTAAATACTAAATATTATAAAAACATTAAATGTTTTAATAATCTTTGAAGTTAGCTTTTTAAAAACTAATGTTATCTTTTCCTATTTAGTGATTTTTCTGGGGTTAAAATGAAAAAAGATTACCGGGAGTTTATTGCAGCACACAAGTAGAATACTGCGAATTTTGGTATACATTCTTTTGTTAAATCAACATATAAACTTAATATAAATATAATTCTTTTTGAACAAATTCTAACATTTAATGAAACGTGTATGGGAGATTTCATTGCAAAAAACTCAAGGTAACTGTGTGTGTGTGTGTGTGTGTGTGAGAGAGAGAGAGAGAGAGAGAGAGAGAGAGAGAGAGAGATCTTAAACAAGTTTTGCTACATTCTCAGGCAAATGCAAAAGGTGATGGTGCGAAGAGTCGTCCTTCAGGTTAGAATATACAGATACATATACGTACATACACTCACACACACATGTTGTGTGTCAGTATAGCTCTTTTATGCTTACTATCTACAGCACTGTATGGCATTTTCTTACAGACAATAGTAGCAAAGATTAACTAGCTCATCTATATTAAACATGATGTTTAAGTGGGAAATTTTCCTCACATAAATCTGCTCACTATGTATAGAAACCCATAAGTAATAAGCATAGCAGCCCACCCTCCAACCATAACTCTTATTGCAGCTCTAATCGTAGGAGCCCCACCTAACCTCGCACCCGCTGCGCCAAATGCAGCCAAAGCAACTGTGGCAGTAACCACAAGTGCAATAATCCTGTACCTGTATTTAAAGACCGTGTGTGCGTGCGTGCGCGTGTGTGTGTGCACCTCTCTCTCACACACACGCACGCACACACACACACACCTGTAAGTCCCAACAAATGCACCAGCGAGCAAGGGGACAGCCCCACCAACAGAGAAGGCAAATGCGGAGGCAGTTGCCGCCTGCATGGGATTGGAGAGGCCGTCCAGGTCTATCCCGAGCTCGTCCCTGGCATGCGCCTTAAGGGCACTGTCAGCGTGTGTGGACAGCTCTTCTGCCACTTGCTTGGCAAGGTAGTAGCTCAGACCTCGGCCCACATATATCTGTGCCAGTTCCTCCAGCTCCCTCTCTGGTCTCGCTATGTGTTCTTGTTTCTCCTTCTCCAAGTCCGCCAGCTCTGTGTCCCTCTGCGAGTACACAGACACAAACTCGCCTATTGCCATGGAGCACGCCCTATGTGTTTTACACTGTCATGTACATGTGTGTCTGTGTGTCTGTGTGTGTCTCTCTCTCTCTCTCCACACACGCGCGCATACCCAGCAATGAGGGCAGCAATGCCGGAGATGAGGGAGGCCTTTACATCGTACCTAACCGCACTTATCCCTACCATTATAGAGGCTATGGACACCAAGCCATCGTTTGCGCCGAGTACCATAGCCCTCAGCCAGGGTGACCTCTGCGAGTAGTGCACGTGTCCGTCTGGATACAGTGGATCCCCTGAGTTTGCGTGGTGCAGGGTTGGCGACGGTGGTACACTGGTCGCCCTTGTAGACGGAGTCTGTTCGATTGTTAAGTGGTGCTCTGCAGAGGCCGATATGTGTTGTTGTGCTGCTGCCGGACTCCCGTACCAGCTTGGTTGCTACTATTGTCATGTTTGTATGGCACCTGCACACACACACTATATATATATATATATATAGAGAGAGAGAGAGAGAGAGAGAGAGAGAGAGAGAGAGAGAGAGAGAGAGAGAGAGAGAGAGAGAGAGAGAGTACAAGGTTTGATGGCTACAATCTCTGTGTTGCTGCTTTCATGCTGTCTCCTCAGTGAAGCAGCTGAGAGTGTTAAATACACATCCTCCTGCTACATATGATATGTGAATGGAGAGGAGGGAGAAGAACGAAGCTGTGCGAGATCTGGAGGGGATATATATACAAGTGCGTTTAAATATCCTGTTTTCGTGCTTGAATGATTGCGTGAAAGGCCAAGGGATCATATGTACTTAACCTGTTGAGATAATATAAGTTAATATGTATAGGGACATATGTCTCCCATTGTGTATACAGGAGGAACAAAGTGTGGTACTGTCGGCATGTATACTGACAGCGTGTGTGTATATACCAATATACCAATTTGCAGGAGTTTAGATAAGCTGCATTCTCTTTGTGTGTGTGTACGTGTTGAATATACAGATTCTTGCTTGCACTATCATATGGGAATTTTGCAGCAAGGAATCAAGCCTTGTATTGCGGGAAGCCATTCATTTAAGCTCTCTCGTAACTGATCACGGTAAGACTCTTGGAGGATCCAACGCCTTGGGTTGCTCCACGTAGCAATCAACGGTCGAGATGCACGTCTCTTGGAGAATCTCGCGGTTGGGATTGGAACCGACGGTCAAGATTAATGACCGGTTGGTATGAGGCGTTAGTTTATCATGAGTCTAGTGCGGGGTGGCATCAAATCATTCCTGGGGCCTTTTGCTCATTTTCTTTTTAATACAAACAGTGATTATTCTTCTTCCATTTGTTACTTTTTTTTATTAACAAACAATTCCGTGTCTGTGTATATATGTGTGTGTGTGTGTGTGTGTGTGTGAAATGGTTTCTTACATAATATAATAATATCATAATGTACAGATCGTTGTTGTACTTAATTTGATATGTGCAGATATACAATAAAGATTATCAATATATTTCAAAGTAAAATATTTAAATTGGATTTAATTTAATATACTGATATAGTGTATATATGTATATATACGATACGTAGATTAGTTAATTAAAACTTAAAGATTTAAATACTTATTATAATAGTATCTTAGAAAAATATTAAACTACACATCTACATTTACGATTCATTAGTACTTTGTGTAAACAATTGAAGATGTAATTTAACGTTTTATTAAAAATTTTTCTTCATAGTTTTTTTTTTTTTTAATGATTATTGTGTATTTAATATTAGATACAAAATAGGATTCTTTTTTCAATTCTCTTTGTCGTTCTTTTGTAATACGTTGTAATTTTTTAATTTTCCTTTTCTCTCGTTACAGAAAGTCACTAAGTCATATCCAATTATTCATGGGCCATTTTAATCATTTGAAACACCCGTTAAAACATGGGCCCTAAAACATTGTGGGTATTAATTTTGAAATTTAAATGATTTTCATTATTAATTATCTGTTGAAGTTATTTGAAAATCATTAAATAATCGGTGATAAATATGCCTCTCGTACCACGTGTCGGTGAATTTGTTATTATATATAAGTATATCAATTTAATAATAAATTAAAATTTATCTTACTAAGTAATATCTTACTCGTAGATAAATCCTCACAAAAATGATATATATGTATCAATTAGTTATATAATATACTTTAAGTATTCACAATGGTATAAGAGTTGTATAAGTGTATAGAGATGGCAAGTACATACGTGTGTGCGCTTATGTTTGTATCTTCACATATATATATTTAATATACAATATGAGTAAATTACAGCTTTCATATACATATGAAACATACATAAATATGCTATACGCAGATATATGAAATATGAGTATATGTATGACTTGTATATATTTATGAACTTGTAAATATGGTCGTAGATGAGTTAATTTACTTAAGTGTGTGTGTGTGATTTGTATCTGTAATTAAAGATATATCAATTATGATAACTTGCATACTATCAAACTGTGTGTGTGTGTGTGTGTGTGTGAGAGAGAGAGAGAGAGAGAGAGAGAGAGAGAGATGTATATAGAATAGATATACAGAAATATACACGTAAATATACAAATGCTACTGTAGTGTCCCGTGACAACAGTTCTTAATAAAAGTGAAAGTGAATTCAATTATTATGATATATATAAATAGTTATTGTGTTTATATTAACATTTCATATTAATGTATCTAATTATATATGGTGCCGTGGTTTCTAAAATGTTCCTCTAAAACTTAAATATATTCAAACAATTTTCTAAAATGTGTATACTTTTATCTATTAAATATAAAGAAAAAATTGGAACTTTTTTAGTCTTTTGTAACAATACAAAAACACAAAAGTTCCAATGTTATGTTAATATTTAAAACGTTTTTATTTAACTTATAATAGAATAGATTCGTAGATGAAATATATTATATATGTATAGAGTATGTTATATCCCACATACACTGATATATTAAGAATACATACACATTGGTACAATATACACATTGCATAAACATGTGTGAATGTATGTGCGCGCACGCTTATGTTTGTATGGATATACATATTCAGATACATAAATTTAAAGGCAATATGCAACTTTCATATATATATATATATATATATATATATATATGTGTGTGTGTGTGTGTGTGTGTGTGTGGTGTCACATACACATACAATAATATGCTATAAACAATATAAGCGTGTGTGTATGTGTGTTTGTTTGTGTGTGTCACGTACACATACATATATATGCTGTAACAAATATATAAGCGTGTGTGTATGTGTGTGTTGACCCAATTTAATTATTTTACTTGTTCTATATGTATTTAGACTTTAGAGAATAATGCATCCCTTCCATATAACGGAGTTAATATATATATAATCTTTCTAGAACATAAGATTTAAATATTTTAATATGTATTATTTTAAATCATAGTTAAATTAAAATTAAGTTTAAATTATCCAGTTAAGCTTAATCTAAAATGAAACAATAACCTAATAAATATTTTGATAATAATAACATATGTGGGAAGAATGTGTATGCAAGGCTAAACTAGGTTGAACGTAGTTTTACATCTACTATATTGTAAAACAATAGTTAAATATATATATAAATTCATATTAAAAATTAAGATTATAATAAGTATTAAAAAAGTAAGTATTGATGAATTAATGAAAAGTAATTTTATTTTTAATGAATTTTCAAATGGAACAAAATTTAATTATATTGGAATTGATATGTGTATACATTATTTTAATATAAGCAATCATTTGTTTCTTTTCTTGGTAAGTTCAAGTTTTATAACATTTTAATTAGATTAAATTATATAACTTGTATATACATAGTCAATTCACATGTATGTATATGTAATAAACTAAATGCACAAAAGTAAATTTTTTTAAGTACTTTCACATTGTGAATGTGAATAATTCTGATGAAAACTTACATATAATGTGAATTATTTACATTTAATTTACATTTATTCTAATGAAACTTACTTATTCAATGTGAATTATTTACATTTATTTAAGTGTTATCGATATTGTTATGTAAAAAATTATTATTTTAAATAGTGATTAAAATTTTGGTTATTAATGCTAATTTTAATAATACCATTAATTTAGGGAAAGACACCTTTAAAACAATTTATTATCAAATAACACTCAAGCATGTAAGTATTGACATTCTATAAAAGATTATGATAAGTCTTATATTTTTTACATCATATTATTATAAATGAGATGTAACATAATATATTATATATTGAATTAATAATATTATAACATGATTTATTTATTAGGTATAAACATGTTTAATATGTTTTTATTTAGCATAAGTTTTATATTTTTAAGTAGACATAAATATTAAAATGTCATTCTCTTTAACATGTTATAAAATAATAAATTTTATCTTTATTCATTTTAAATGACATTGTAATAACAACAGAGTTCAATAGTAATATATTTATTCTTATTTGTCTTTAGTAAGAATAACTCCATAATAAAGAAGATATCAGAATTTTAAAAAATGTCATGCTTAAAATTAAACTCATACAAAAGCTTTAATGAAGTATTAAATAAGATTTTTTCAACTATGTTAAATTTATATTAATAATCCTAATCAATCCTAAGGAGTTGTATATCACTATATGTTTAATATGTTTTTATTTATTATAAGTTTCATATTTTTAAGTAGACATAAATATTAAAATGTCATTCTCTTTAACATGTTATAAAATAATAAATTTTATCTTTATTCATTTTAAATGACATTGTAATAACAACAGAGTTTAATACTAATATATTTATTCTTATTTATCTTTAGTAAGAATAACTTCATAATAAAGAAGATATCAGAATTTTAAAAAATGTCATTCTTAAAGTTAAAACTCATACAAAAGCTCTAATGAAGTATTAAATAAGATTTTTTCAACTATGTTAAATTTATTATTAATAATCCTAATCAATCCTAAGGAGTTGTATATCACTAATCAGTACTTGAGATTAATAAATTAAATGTACATATACAATAAGTAGTTCACTATTTAGTTTTTTAAAATGAATGTATGGTTTATAATGATTTGGTTTATCATAGAGAGTTTTAGTGTTTTATATTGATTTAATTTTTTTTGATATGAAAGTATATTCAGATTACCATTGATGTTTAACTTAAAACTTAAGTTTAAAAGTATGTTTAAAGAATAACTATGTGATTTTGTACACGTGTCAATTGGTAAGTGTATCACATATATCTCACTGTTAATAACATCCATATAAATATTACCATGTGCCATACTTCTTTATATATTTGTTCTATATACTTTTGTGTGCCAATTTATACTTATTAGATAAGTATAAATATAACATGATTTGATTTGATTTTTGAAACCTATTGTTTTTAAATCCTAAGCATCTTATTGAGTATCTATTACTACTATATTTTATGTACAAGTATTCCATTTATATATGTGTGTGTTTCTCAGACTTATAAATTAGCCGTGTGTGTGTGTGTGTGTGAGAGAGAGAGAGAGAGAGAGCTTTATACACACACACACACACATATAATATATATATATAATATAATATATATAAATACCATCACATACATATGCAGCTAAACATACAATGTATATATCTATGCATATGTATTATATAAATCTGTAAATATTGTAATAAATGAACAATATAGAAATTCGCACATATATATAATCTGCGATGATTATGTTGGAAGATCTGGTTTTTATTAACACGACATATTTAATTTTTATTACAAACTCACTTTATATAAATTAGTTGCATATGGGTTGAAGTTTTTTCTTAAGAAAAAAAACAAAGTAATATCTTAAATCGACATAGATATTTCCCAGCCTGCAATATAATCCAATTTCCAAATAGTTTATATTAGTTTTAAACATTTATTTATTTATATATTTTAGATTTTATATATTATTTTGACCGGTTGGTATGAGGCGTTAGTTTATCATGAGTCTAGTGCGGGGTGGCTTTTGCTCCTTTTCTTTTTAATAGAAATAGTGATTATTCTTCTTCTTTGTTACTTTTTTTTATTAACAAACAATTCCGTGTGTGTGTATATATGAAAGATATATATATATATATATGTGTGTGTGTGTGTGTGTGTGTGTTCAAGAACTTGCTCAGCCGGTATAGCTAAATGGTTTCTTACATAATATAATAATATCATAATGTACATATCGTTGTTGTACTTAATTTGATATGTGCAGATATACAATAAAAGATTAATATTTCAAAGTAAAATATTTAAATTGGATTTAATTTAATATACTGATATATAGTGTGTATATGTATATATACGAATACGTAGATTAGTTAATTAAAACTTAAAGATTATAATACTTATTAATATAATAGTATCTTAGAAAAATATTAAACTACACATCTACATTTACGATTCATTAGTACTTTGTGTAAACAATTGAAGATGTGATTTAACATTTTATTAAATAAATTTTTTTATAGTTTCTTTTTAATGATTATTGGGTATTTAACATTATAGGATTCTTTTATAACACGTTGTAAGATTGATTTTCCTTTTTTTATAGTTACAGAAAGTCACTAAGTCATATCCAATTATTCATGGGACATGTTTAATCAATTGAAACACCCGTTAAAATATTGTGGGTATTAATTTTGAAAATTAAATGATTTTCATATTAATTATCTACGATTTTCTGATTCTGTTGAAGTTATGTGAAAATCATTAAATAATTGGTGTTATTAATAACTTTGATAATATGTCACGTGTCGGTGAATTTGTTATATATTTAAGTATATAATATAATATATATATATATATATAAGTATGTTATATACATACATGTGTGAATGTCTGTGTGCGCGCACGCTTATGTTTGTATGGATATACATATTCAGATACATAAATTTAAAGGCAATATGCAACTTTCATATATATGTGTGTGTGTGTGGTGTGTGTGTGTGTCACATACACATACATATATGCTGTACAAATATATATGCGTGTGTGTATGTGTGTGTTGGCCCAATCTAATTATTTTACTTGTTCAGACTTTAGAGAATAGAAATTAAAATGCATTCCCTCCATATAACGGATTTAATATATATAAATCTTTCTAGAACATAATAATAAATAATAAAATCTTATTTTAATATGTATTATTTTTAAATTATATTTAAAGTTAAATTAAGTCTAAATTATTCAGTTAAGCTTAATCTACAATTAAGTTTCATACTTATGTTTGAAACAATAACCTAATAATATATTTTGATAATAATAACATATGTGAGAAGAATGTGTATGCAAGGCTAAACTAGTTGAACGCATCTACTTATTTGTAAAACAATAGTTAAATATATAATAATAAATTATATAATGTGAATTATTTACATTCAACTTACATTTATTATGATGAAAACTTACTTATTTAATGTGAATTATTTACATTTGTTCACATTTATCAGAAATTTTTACAAGTGTTGTCAATAGCAATTAAAGATTATAATGTGATTGAATGTGAATTTACTAGTAGTTTTCTTGCATGAATGGTGTATGGGTTATATTATGTAAAAATTATTATTTTAAATAGTGATTAAAATTTTGGTTATTAATGCTAAATTTAATAATACCATTAATTTAGGGAAAGACACCTTCAAAACAATTTATTATCAAATAACACTCAATCGTATAAGTATTGACATTCTATAAAATATTAAGATTGTATATACACCCACATATACTCTGCCATGAAAGTGCCACGTGGCACTAAGATTCAGACACACTAATTTGGGTGCTGACTACTCCGGATGATTTAATTGTTAATCCTAATACAAACTTAATATAAATATCTTATATAAGTCAGACCTAATAGAATCATATTTAATATTCACACCTCTTTCATAAGTAGTTTACTATTTAATTTTTTAAAATTTAATATATGATTTATAATGATTTGGTTTATCAGACAGAGTTTTAGTGTTTTATGTTAATTTAATTTTTTAATATATTAAATAATTAATGTGAAAGTATATTCAGATTACCATTGATGTTTAACTTAAAACTTAATTTTAAAAGTATGTTTAAAGAATAAATATTTGATTTGTACACGTGTCAATTGGTAAGTGTGTCACATATATCTCACTAGCATTAACTCAGTTAATAACATCCATATAAATATTACCATGTGCCTTATAATCTTATATATTTGTTCTATATACTTTTGTGTGCCAATTTATACTTATTAGATAAGTATAAATATAACATGATTTGATTTGATTTGATTTAAACCTATTGTTTTAAATCCGAAGCATCTTATTGAGTATCTATTACTACTATATTTTATGTACAAGTATTCCATTTATATATGTGTGTGTGTTTCTCAGACTTATAAACTAGCACACACAGATATATATATATATATATATATATATATAAACCATATGCAGCTTAAACATACAATGTATATACCTATGCATATGTATTGTATAAATGTAAATATTGTAATAATATGAACAATATAGAAATTCGCACATATATATAATCTGCGATGGCTGTGTTGGAAGATCTGGTTTTTATTAACACGACATATTTAATTTATTACAAAACTCACTTTATATAAATTAGTTGCATATGGGTTTGAATTTTTTTCTTAAGAAAAAAAAAGTAACATCTTAAATCAACATAGATATTTCCCAGTCTGCAATATAATCCAATTTCCAAATAGTTTATATTAGTTTTAAACATTTATTTATTTATATATTTTAGATTTTATATATTATTTTGACTCCTCTCTTTATTTCGTTAAGCAAACAGGTAGCTGAAATGTAAATATTGGATTGTATTCTAGATTATACAACTTGATGCACCTTGCATCAAATATATGTAAGGCTGGTACATGCGTGTATAAGTGTGGTGTGTGTGTGTGTGTGTGTGAGAGAGAGAGAGAGAGAGAGAGAGAAGAGAGAGAGAGAGTGAGATTACTATTAACACAGTACAATCTAAGTCTCTGATCTAAACATATTTATGTATACATACACATAATTATAACACATTAGACTTTGATAGAAAACCTTTAATCTTAAGTGTTATGTTAAATAATTTTTAACATTGAGGTTGAATTACATTATCGTTTATTTAATATAAGGATACATCATGTTGTAGTGTACGTTTACTTAAATTTGTTTTTTCATAATATTAACATCATAGTTTTAATATATATATATATATATATATATATATGTGATTGTTTAATTCCTTTATTTTGTATTTATGTTCATTGTATTGAGGATTAAGTGTGTGTGTGTGTGTCTATAAACAAAATCTATTACACACAGTATATATAGTTGTGTGATGTATATTCAAGAGCAAGTATGAATATATTTTTTATTAATATTAATATATATATACCTACCGAGAGATGCCTTTAATAATATGTTATTGATCATTTTGATACAGATAATGTTATAAAAAGAACATCTTTCTTAATTTATATTAAACTATCACTGTTTTGTTGTAATTTCAAATATATGTTTTTTCTGGACAATACAAAAGATAACTGTTTAAAATGAATGAAAAGGTTAAACATTTTATGTAGTTTTTTTAAAGTTTAAAAAATATCTAAGTAGCTTCAATACGTGTGCGTGTGTGTGTTATATACGTGTTTCATAGATGTACAACAGTTGCAGACACAGAGGTAATTACGTGTCTGGATATACGTGTGGTTTTATATATTTATACTTTATGGATAAATGTATATAAATGTGTTTGTGTGTATGCGTGTGCGTGTGGATATACGTGTGTTTCATATACACACAGAGGTAATTACATGTGTAATTTCTCTTAGTTAAGTTTAATTCAATACCCTAATATGTATATACCGATTAAGTTTATATATATAAACATATCCATGTACATACACAAAGATATGCATATACGGACTATATATATATATAATAGACAATAACCATGTATACACACACGCCTATAGATACAAACACAAGTACTGACTACTTGTATATACATATCAAACTGTGTACATTATACGTAGATATGACATTTATATAACAAATATGAATCAATGCATTTTAAGTAAATAAATAATAATAATAAAAAAAATGATTTGGCACATTTTGCTAAAATAAATATTATATTTACAAAACATCATCATAATACAAATAACTTATTTTATTTACCAGTACATCAGACATGTACATGACACACATGCGTGCGTGCGTGCGTGTGAAATATATAAAAATATATACTATTTTTACTAAATATTTATTAATTTTTGTAATTAAACAGCTAAATTAGTAAGATCATAGTCTTATATAATTAATTTAATGTAGGGTTATGTTCAACATAACTTCATTAAATGATATTAATTGACTTTAATTACGCTTAAATAATCTTAATGTATTTAATCAACTCTTTGAATATTCGAGCATAAGATTCTTCAGCATATTCCATCCAGATATCTCTCCTTATCTGACGGCAGAACTAACGTGAGTTAATTAAGGGTACTTTTTGGCAGTTATATAAGAGAATACAAAACGTTGCCTACGTGGCGAAATTCATATACTCGATATAGAAATTTAGATAAAACCTAGATGCACCTGGCTTCTATTAGATTCTTCATATTATATAATATAATATTGAATTTCCCTTTTTTTTAATCCTTTAATTTTAAATTTTGCCCTTAAAATTTTTAAGGGCTCTTCTTGTGTAGGACAAGCAAGGATCTAAGCACTCTGGCCACTTCTGGAAGTATACGCTCTTGCATCCCCTTCTGCGGGCAGCAGCAAGTCGAATTCCGGGAGAATTCAAGGGGGAAATCGAGGAGAAATCGGGGAAATCCGGGAATTGCGGGAGAGATCGGGGTAATTGGGGCAGAAATCGGGGGAATTGGGGGCGAAATTCACAGATTTGGAGGGCCTGTCGGATGGTACAAGGGGTGTGTTAGATTACGGCTAAGAGGATATCCGGGAATGTAGCCGATCTGTAGCTCACCCACGCACACGCACGCATACACGCACACATTTGGGGAGTGTGTGTGTTGTATAAAAGTGGCGAGCTCTGTGAGAGGAGTTTTGCGGTTTCTTGGGTCTGCTTCGTGTTGTATTGTTGATATTGGTGAGTGTGTGATGGGGCGCGTGTTCTGCTTGCCAGTCTTCAGCCGCCGCAGCAAGCTCAAGGTGTGTGTGTGTGTGTGTGTGTGAGAGAGAGAGAGAGAGAGACACGTATATGTTCATTCATTGCTTTGCTTTATATCATGGTGTATGTTCTGTCTTAGATGTAAACCAAGGCACCCATGTATATATACACTATGTACAACATTATCCATATATAGCAAAGACAGCTCTACATGTGTTATATGTGTTGCATACACAGGCACAAAGAGAGTCGGGGTTGTTACTTAATATTATAATATATGGGAAAATACTATATGGAGGTGTAAAGTAAATGCGTCTGATATGTATGTATTTATATACTACGCACATAATACACAGGGAGGTGTACTTATATGTTGTATGGGGAAATTATATCATGTGTAACATTAATGATGGATTTAGTATTGCATTTGTGCGTGTGTGTTGTGTGTGGTGTGAAGAGAGAGAGAGAGAGACGCCGTGTGTGTGTGGTGTGTAACATGGACGTGTATATATATATTTATATATATATATATATATGAATGTGCTTGTCTGTGTTGTGAAATATATATGCGTTCGTACAAGGAGGGCTGCACACCTTTGTCTCAAATATACATCGTATGTATATATTGTGTTTTATGTACACACAATATCTGTTTAAGACGTGCATATTGTATAATCGTATATATTAGCTACACAGACTAACTAGAGAGAGAGAGAGAGAGAGGAGAGAGAGAGAGAGAGAGAGAGAGAGAAAGAGAGAAGAGTGACATACAGACAGAAATTTAACAAATATCATATCAGTATATGTATCTTTGCAGGAAGAATATTCGGATGAGGCAGAAGTGAAGACCGCAGCTAGAGCTCCTTCTTTAGACAATCAATCGGAACAATTGCTTGGTAATGATAAGGTAAAATATGTTTCAATCAATATAAGACAGTTCAATTAATATTTTGCTAATGAGATTCATTATCATTATGTATATTATTCGTATACATTATTTATACATTGTTTATTCAGGTGGAGACTTCAGAAGATTCGGCATCACACACGGAGGTCAAAAGCGAAAACACGGAACAATTGCATACTTCTTTAGAGCAGGACGGGAAGGTACTATTAACGCGCACAAACACACGCACTCACGCACGCACACGAGTTATGATAACACGTATATTTATATAGCTGGAATGCATACCTAATTTGTTTTTTAGGACACTCTTTATTATTATCTGTTTTTGCAGCAAGCGGAATTTATAGATTTAAATAAAGAAGAAATAACAGGAAAAGATAGAGCAACACCAAAGGGCAGCTGAAATATTAGGCCAGATTTGTGATAGTATCCAAGTTGATACAGCAGCTCTCCCAATAAGTCTAGCATGTATGTGTGTGCGTGTGTGTGTGTGTGTGTGTGTGTGTAATATATATAAAGAGAGAGAGAGAGAGACGTATATACAATTTATAAATTTGTATTATTCAATAAGTATTTGATGTTAAGTTGCGTGTGTGTGTGTGTGTTGTGTGTGATAATAATGGTAAATAATGTTCATGTTTAGCAGTGCTAGAACAGGAGGCTCTAGAAACCGAGATTTTAACGGGGCATTTAAGTGATCCGGGAATGTACTGTGAGGACCATGGTTTCTCTGATAGCTGTCCGAGTACTGATCGCGACCAGAACAACAACGGTATCTGTGTGTTTGTGTATCTTATGCGTTATATATGGTGTTACTCATATAATATATATATATCTATATATATATATATATATATATAGCTTCGGGACTTACACGAATGTTTGCAGGGGAAGCAGTTGATTTTCAGGATGGCATTCGTGACAAAGAAGTGGAACATTGTCCAGGTATTTAAATTACACACACATACATACACACAACACATTATATAAGGATATACATATATGTACGAACAACATATATGTATTATACGAATTAAGTATATCATGTCTGGATTTGCAGAAGATAAAGTGACAGATTTTGATCTTATGACGATGAATATTCTGGCCTTAAAAGAGTGGAAGAATGGGTGAGGAGTATTGAGAATTTATCTCAGCGTACATTGAGATGCCGTCTGGCGAATCCTCATCCACTCCTGCAGGTACACTACGTTTGTTTGTTGTATCTGTGCTTTTGGAAAGTATATATGCCGAGTATTCATTGTAAGTTATATTGTATCTACATTATGCATGTATTTAATGTGATACATTACGATCGTATATACTGTATATATGAAACGGTATATGCCAGCATACATATGTATGGAAAAGTGCTATAATCACTTCATGGTCTACATAGGCTACATACCTACTGTAAAATCCAGTATTATGTAATGTGTCCATATGAAAGGATATGTATATGCCCATGGAATTTATTCATAAGGTATTTCATAATCTATATTATTCGTCTATATATGTACGTATTGACTTTCTACGATATCATAATATGTCATACAAAATTATATGTTACTGGTGTATATGAATCTGATACTATAACGTATATAGCACAATGTATAAGATGTCAAGATTAAACTAATGTTATACTTCTGATAAGCAGCAACACGACCAATGGAAATTACAAAGAGATTGAGCATGCAAATGCGGCCTTACGATCGTTGGATCTTCACGGCAGTGTTGCACATCTGGTGGCATGGGTTTGACTGTTATACCTTGTTTAAGTACGTTTATACACCTCAAAACGCTTAAACTTTCGGCAAACTCTATTGGTAAGCTTGCTAACCTTAAATTTAATGTGTTTTATGCATGTATATATACATTCAAAAGACTTAAGATTATAGATTGTTTATATCTGCCTCATATAGTCCTGTAGGAAAGAAACATGTCTCTCTCTCTCTCTCTATCTATAACTACATGTGTTTGTGTGTGTGTGTTCATTCTCTATATAATTACTATATAATATTATGCTATAGTACTTCATATAGTATTTTCATTTAATATCTTATGTTGTATTAATGTTTTTTTTCCTTAATTATTCTATAGTGAGAATAACACCGGGTAGTCTTCCGAAAGGACTTCACACATTGGACTTATCGAGAAATAAGATAACTGTAATTGAAGGCCTCAGGGAGCTCACTAGACTACGTTCATTGAATCTCTCGTACAACCGTATATCTAGAATTGGCCAAGGTATATATATATATATATATATATATGCATGTGTGTGTAGAGAGAGAAAGAGACGGTGTAAGCATACACATAATACGCATCATGTATGTGCACAAGAGGATCTTTATATATACTGTACCCATATATTTAGCTGTATATAAACATACCAGAAATACGTATATACTTACATTATGTGGATGTATAGAAGAACAGACACACTGATATTGATATAGATAAATAGAGAGAGAGGGAGAGACACGCACATACATGCATATATTGACACACACACACACATTTTACAGGACTATCGAACTGTAGTTCGATACGTGAACTGTATTTGGCGTGTAATAAGATAAGTGAAGTAGAGGGCTTACACAGGCTTACAAAGCTTGCATTTCTAGAGTTAAGCTTCAACAGGCTTTCTTCTACAAAATCACTCGGCCAGATTGCTTCCACGTATACCTCCCTCATGGCCGTTAATCTCGTGGAAACCGTAAGTGAATACGTATATACATACACATTCACATTGTATGTGTACTTTAATGTGATATCTTATTTATATTTTGTTTTCAGCTGTGATTGTTAACATAGGAGAAGAACAGTTAAAGAGATTCATGAACAGTGTTGCTCCTAATCTGGTTTATCTCAATAATCAGCCTGTTAAAGGTATAATAATGCGTAGTTTAATACAATATACCTATTGTATAATATTAACTACATATATTTATTATTAAGAGGGAGAGAAGATTAATAGAATCCTCTTATTTGAAGGTGGAACTTCGTCACGGGATCCTATTGCGAGGTCGCTAATGGCAAGTTCTACCAGCCGGCATTCTCCTCATAATTTACCTAGTAAGTATAAAGAACACACGCACGCACGTATGTGTATATCGCACATACACGTTTCATAAATGTGAATTTTAAATGTTATTAATATGTAGTAATATAATATAATCAAGGAATTAAATTTAATGTTTTCTTTATTATTTAAAAAATGTTTAGACAGCAAAGGCAAGAGGATAAGTTCAAATCGCAAAGAATCGTTAAGAGGAGGTTATCAGCAGATTAAAATAATAATGTGGAGATTGGACGGCTTCAAGGGATGCAACGTGTCAAAAGCGATGGTGCTTTGCACGGTAGAGATTTGTAATGATTAATTAGATAATGGATTAATTATTAGATATAGTTTCCACACTGTTTTTAGTTAAAAATGAATGCTATGCAACAGGTAAATCAAGCTTTATTAAGCTATTTCTTATACATATCTATATTATCGTGTGTGTGTGTGTGTGTGTGTGTGTTTACATTATACATATATAGCACTATGTTGCATTGTATTAAAGTAAAGTTTAAATTTAAATAAGGTTTATGATTTATATTTAGATAGATCACACAGTTTATATATAATATATAAAGGAATGAAATAAATGAAATACTTAATAAAGGCCGTATATTTTCAAATTGTTCCACAGTGCAACTTAATTTTTTGAGCAATATAACTTTATATATATATATATATATTAATTGAATGATTTAGATTTTATTTTAATCTTAATTTCATTTAAGGAATAAAAGAAAGCAAGCTTGATGTTGGAATGTAGCTGTATATATGTACAGAAAGATTTATATTTAAACACGAAAATCTCATTGTTACTTTTTAAAATTAAAATTAAAATATTTAAATTTAAATTTATAAATTTAATTTGAAAACTAATAAAAATGTAAATGTAATATATACAATATAATATATCTAATTATAATATTTTAAATTAATTTAAAACCATGTAAGAAATATTTTAAAAATAAAAAAGATACATTCTCTTATGTGTAATAATAGCCGTATGATTAATCTTTTTACTTGTGATATATCTGAATATAAACCGATGTGTCGTTTATGTTATTGCATATGGGTGTTCTTCCTGAAGGGAAAGGTTCTCAAGATACTTTTAAGATACTTAGACATTAATGCAGATGCCTGTATCTCTCTCTCTCTCTCTCTCTCTCTCTCTCTCTCTCTCTATATATATATATATATATATATAAAGTGTGAAGAATTTTAAAATCCTGAATGTTAGAGAGGCAAGTTATATATATATTCATACATACTCACACGCTATATGTTATATACACACTTATTATATCTAATAACAAATTAATAATATCATTCAAATGCTTTTGAACATTTTAAATTACAAAAATTAACCAGACAATTAACGATTATAAAACTTCCAATATTAAATTAAATAATGACTTCAAGATCTCTTTGTCATGTTTTTCTTCTTATAACTGAACGACGAGCACTCACCCCTGGGTTTCCGCGGCTTATACGGCTTGCCGTATGTAAACTTGATGTTGCATCGACGGCACAGGTACCTGGGCGAGATTTCCCCATTGAAGTCGTTCCAGCTGGAGCTACTCCCACATTTACAGCAGGGTGTTCTATCAGGTAACATGGATCTCAGCAATTTCTTGTCTTTGCGCCTCTCCTTGCTCAGATTACTAACTGTGTAGTAGTACTCCTCAGGGCTTAGATTCTTCCCTAACTCCTCTTTATCCTCCCCAAGTAGTTCATTCATCAGGACCTCCTCTAGTTCCTCATCCTTGGGCATATCTTCATTTCTTCCTCAAGGAACTCTTTCAGGAATTCTCTAGTTCCTCATCCTTGTGCATATTCTCATTTTTTTCCTTAAGAAACTCCACCAAGAACTCCTCTAGCGCCTCATCTTCAGCAGATGCTACCTCCTTCCTCTTCTTAGTCGCCCGGATAGTAGTTTCGTCTGGGGATCTCCTCTTCCCAGAGGCCCTCACTTGGGTATTGCTGTGCCCGAATTGGGCATCTGCCCTTCTCTCGTGATTCCCCAATTGGGGATCGTCTTTTGCCGCGGGACACACAACACCCTTGGGGGAGTGTTGCCTCTCTATGGACATCATCAGGAGGGCATCGTCATACCACTGTGGGCGGGCGTAATTTTTATTATACACCATCTCCATCTTTACCCGTGAGTGCAAATGAGACGAGAAATGAACTTGACCTAAACTATATAAAAGGCCCTACATTCGAGCATATTCTCCCCTAGTGGTAACTTCGCGTCTGTAATATTCACCGGGTTCTTCGAATAGTATTCTCTGTTTTAGGGTTTGGGGCATTTAGGGTTTTTTCAAAAATGGAGCGCGCAATCACATTTAAACCTAATATATGTTATATATTTTTTGTGATCAGAATCCTTTCAAAAACGAGTTGGCCCTTAATTATTAGAAATATCTTATTTACTTTGTATTAATATACTAGATATTATATGTGTACTATTATTATTTTATTACATAGCTTAGATCATAAAACACATACCCCACACAAGCACAAACATAGACTCCTCTCTCTAATTAATTATATAGAGATGAGATACACATTAGTTTGTTTTCTAAAGCAGTTAAGTAGATACATCTCCTCAAAGTTTTTTAAAGTGATGTGTTTATTGAAAATATTACAAGCAAAACACAGCTCAATATTAAAACATGTTACTAGAACTATTGAGTGAGAAAATTATGTTACTTATTTATTATTCTGAATGTGAAAGTTTTAATTATATATCATAAGTAATCATGTGTAAATAAAACGATTGTTGTGTAAGAATAAATATTTTAAAATTTTAATTAAAGAGCAATTAGTATTGTAAACTAACATTTTAATTACATAAAAGAGCTGTTATAATAACTAAGAATCAAATTCTCATACTACATAAATTATTATTAGTCTTTCTAAGTTTTTGTCGAATTAGTATCTCAAAAAAAATTAAAAGAATTACTAATTTCTCAAAAGATAATTGAGACATCTTAATATTGCCAATGTTTTATATTAATTTCCCCATTGCTTTTCAATTATATATACACAAGCTATATATATATATTCATCTTGCCTACCACTTTAATCAGAACAACTCATGGTTAAGTATAACCAAGTTTATAAATGTTTATGAGGAATATGGATCAAAATGTGTTACAAATCATGGGACTCCATATGAAGTTTAATTATTGTAACTTAATTTGTTTAAATTTAAAAGCAAACTAAATATTCTTTATTAATGTTTAACTTGAAAAGTCAACATGTGACAATATATAATTGCTAAGTGGTCATTTTGTATCATCATCAAGTGTGACCAATGCTAAGTCTTCTAAAGTGACCCCAAGAGTCTAACTCAAATGCCCAAGTAAACAAAAGACTTAAGGTTTCACTTTAAATACCTATATCTAAACCTTAAAAAGACAACTTGAGCAGACATGGACACATGCCATATGAAACTTAAAAGGCTCGTGCCCCAACCCCACCAAGGAAACACATACCCTATTACAAAGTTAAGGCATTATCTTAACACTTTAAGAAATCATTCTCATTTAAGAATACAACCTATATAGGGAGATGACATGTGTATAAACACAATAATTTGTTGAGTATTCCAATGTAATGATTATATCTCATCTTGAATTTGAAATGAATAAATTTTTGAAATTCTTGTATAAGACTTAAATGCTTTAAGCTTACCAGTTAATTATATAAGCACGGGGGATGAAGTCCTTAATGTAATCTTAAAAGCTACACAAGAACTTTGACTTTGACATATCTTCTCTTCTAATTGAATACGTGTGATGCTTTTACCATTTTTGTTCCTTCCTATGTCTTTATAGTCAAACATCTTCTAATTTAAATTTTCTTCAATTGCATGTAACTTGTGTGGCAACACTTGAAATTCTGCAAACCATAATGTTGACAATCCATTAATAAGCAACTCCTACCATGCCAATTTGAACTTGGAGGTTTTTGACATAAAGGCTTGAATAAAACTCAATGATGAACTCAATCTTTCAATCTATACAATTCTTCAATACAAACTATGTGTCATAGTTTTTATTATGGCTCGACCCTTTACTTTGAATGTTGACTGTTGTTACCTACTGTACTATGTTGATGGACTCTATATGTAGTAGGAAACAGGCTCACTTAGTGCACTTGGGTATCTCGTGATGGTCCGGCCGGGTGTCATTAGGTATTTGCAAGAAACTCTAAACGAAGCTAGAACTTACCTTTTAAAAACCCACCCCCAATTTTGATGTCCCAGTTACGCTGATTGGTTAATATAGATGAGTTCGGCGTGTTTAGTAGGGTTAGGAACACCCCTAGGGTTGACCTAACCCACGCCCTAAAACCCCTCACCCCTTTGGGTAGGGTTTTAGGGTTAAAGTTAGGTTAAGTTAAAACACTTTCTCACTAACTTAATTAAATTCGTGCCAGCCCACATACACATTCAGGAAAAGAGGGGAGGGGGCTCCGTCACATAAATAAGGTAGAGTATGTAGGAGTGAGGGTTCTTGGGTTCATGACTGAGCTCGTTACTCTTTTCCCGGTGCAAGCACTAGCTTGTGTCGTCAAGGCATAACTCTCTGTTGTGCCGAGGGTACGTCCCACCTTTGGGGTAGCTTACCCTTAACGTTGGTGAATCCATGCCTGGGAGGTCTTGTGGGAATGCACATTCCAAGAGGCAGAGGTTAAGGCTTGTCTCCAGCCTCCTCCTCTACGTCAAGTTAGGTGTAGCACTCATGGCCAAGTAAGGCACATTCGTATCCTTGTCCAACTATGGGTGTGGGATCTTGTTTGACGGGTTCACATTACACAGTTCCTAAGGGTTCACTAAGGGGTTCTAGAGTTGGCATTTAGGAGCCACGTTTGTGGCACTTGGTGCAACTCTTAAATCTAAGGGTTATAGCATGGTAGCAGGCAGTGTCACATGGAGATGTGACACTGGGCTAGAAGTCATACGATACAACGCCTGAGGCACACCCTTTGGGGTCGTGTCATGGGTTTGTTACCAAGGGTTAGATACCCTAGTAAACATACATGCTTGTGTTCGCATTAGGGTGTTAAACCTTGGGCATCCGCTCAAAAGAGGTTAGGTCTCGTAATTAAGTGTGCTTTGACACACCCTGGCTAAGGGGTGGGTTGAACAACTTAAGCTCATTAGTAAAAAGCCCTATCATGAAACACACTCGCAAGGTCATGTACTTAGGGTTATCCAAACCTAGCCTTAGGGAGTTTGCTTAGCAGAACATTCGTGTTCGTCTACGGCGCACACTCATGTCCTCATTAAGTATTAGCCCTAGGTTTTAGGGTATGACTTGGCCACTCAAACCCTTAGGGGTTAGTCGTGGTTCATGGTACCCCTTGGCGCCCTAAAAGGGTTGTACTCCGGATGAGGGTGATTCCTCAAGGGTTAAGTGACGATGCCTTGGCTCTGTCATGGGGGTATGTGTGAGACACATCTTCTTTATGGAGTTAGGGCATGAGCCTGTCTAGGTCTACTGGGACAGGATCCTAAAGTCTACTCGGGTTATTCTTTAGGGTTCAGAGGATGGTCATTTTAGGGGACTTAGGGTAGGACTCTAAGTCTTCTGCCTAATTAGGGAGGTTTATTATTTCTCTTTAGAGTGAAAGAATACTAAATTATACACATTGTTTATTAATTTAGACATTCTTAAATCAAATAATATTTATTACAAGAAATACAAAATAAAATATAGTCAATGTCATCATTACAGTACTATTAATACTTAGCGTTGCTCACACAGGGTGATGACGTCGAATGGCCAGTTGGCAGCCACGTGTTGACCCTTCGGGTTAAAATTCTGACACTATGCAATTGCGTGTACATTGAGTTTCATGTATAACACTAGAGCACATTGTATTGTATTCTTATTTACACATGTCTTCTCGATGATTTTCCTTCCATAAAATGGCTTCAAAGTGCTTTTTGTTAAATGATAATTTCAAGGTTGGCTTCTTTAAAAGCTCTATAAACCTTCACTTAAGAACATAGATATATTAATATTATCTACATAGATGCCATTTATTCATGTAGAATATACCTAGGTGTTATTTATTTACTTAGAATACACTTAGATGTTATTTATCCACATAAAATCCACCTAGATGCTATCTATCCACTTAGAATACTTAGACATTATTTATCTGCCTATAGTTATAATTAACTAGGTAGATGTTATCTTACAAAGATAATATTATTAATTTACATAGACAAATAAATTAGTACCACCAATTTATACAATAAGACATGACACTTGCAAAACTTACTAGAACACTAGGAGACCATATTAGTAGTTATATCAATGAATTAAATTGTTATGTCTTTTTGAAAGCTTGCAAAAGATTAGAGTTCATCTATATACATCACAACATATCTCATATTCCATACACCCATTGTGTGTGTGTGTTTGTGTTAGTTATTGAGTGGTTGTAACCAGACGAACCTCCACAATGGCCTCCGCGGCGCATTCCCCCCCCGGAGGGAAGGAGGTTGCGGAAGGAGGAGGCACCCGAGAAGGGCACCAAACGGGTAGGGAACCACCTCACGCCTCTAGACGTGGCCCCTCGCCGGACATACAATATAGTTGTTCTTGTTTGTTTGCACAGATGCGCGTGTCAATGATCCTTCCGCAAGTTCACCTACGGAAACCACACAAAGCTAAAATATGCTACTTATGAGATTTAAACATGAAGCTTGCATAGACAATACAGCCTAATCCTAATACTATATCAAATGAGAAAACATAATACAAACTAAATTGATATTATGTATATGTAAATTTAATCTAACTTAAGTAATTTCCAAATAATAGAGAGGATGCTTTGCTGCATTATAATCCTGCTAGGCACTTTCATTACATACTTCTTGTTAGAAGACACTCTTCTTTCTCTTTCTAAAATGCACAAATTAGTGCCTTAACATCCTCTAAAATCGTATCTAACCATTGTCTTCTTTTTTGTAATTGTCCAAGATCCATCATGTTCAGCTTTTTGTCTTCTTACACTTGCCATACTAAGATTATGCGTATCAGTGCCTAATGTTTGAGAAATTCTACTAAGATTGACGGATTTGTACTAATCACCATAGCTAAACTTGCTGATTTACTAGTTAAATGATCATTTGATCTTCCTCATTTAACAATATTCAAATTAGAAAAAAGATTTTGCTAGATCTCACTAGCACCTCTATTTAGTTTTGGAGGTTTTGCATTAGCTAATCCCTAGCATTAAGTATATTCCTAATGAAATCTATTCTTCCTTCTTGAGAGAATCCATTAAAAAGATCATTTATTACACTAATATCTTGAGAAATAGAATGTCTCATAGTACTTTCACTAGGATACTCACCACATTGCAACTTGATAGCAATTTAGTAGTTAATTCATTTTCTTTTAAAGTAGCACACCTTTTAGCAATAATAGAAGCTTGTGCCTTACAACAATTTGCTTTGTCTGCATTTAGAGTTTTTTGATAAGCCCCACTCATACTTGTTCCACTATGAGGACACCGTCGATAGCTAATATTATTTCATAAAACTTAGAAATCTATAATCAAACTTCTAAATGAATCTTGATAGTTAAATTTAACGGTTATGATTAATTATATTTTAAGTGCAATAAGAAACATCATAGTAATGAAGTTAACTTGGTTAGAGAAATCTTGGTGGCTTTAACAAATTCTAATCAAAGCTAAAACTCTAGAAAATTCTTCTCTTGTTTTGGTTGCGAATAGATTCCAATTGGTTTTGATTTTAAGTATAGTTAAAAACACCCATAGGGTTCACTTAATCCTAGGATTGCCCTAACCCCTTCAAGGTACGGTTTTAGGGGTAGGTTGGTTGTTAGGTTAAACTCACCAAATGTAAATGTAATGGGCTAGAATTCCATGCCAGCCCACTACATAAAATGTAAAAACAAAGGAGGGAACCCAATCAGTAGGATATGTATGGGGATAACATACTAGAGACTGAGAGGTTTTTAGTTCCTTCATCCCCATCGGCATGAGCATAACTTGTTGTTTAGGGCACATCCTTTGTGTTGCTCTAATTTCCAACATGTAGGGGTACGTCACACCTAAGGGTAAGCCTACCCTTATAATTGGTGAAATGTTACTATGACCAAGTATGTATGCTACATCTAAAGAGTTAATTAATTTCCTCATTTATCTGTCTACACGCTTGGTATTTGGTTGACAACTAGGTGCTCCTCAGCAATAAGGTCCTAGGAGGATGGTTGGAGGCTCACAAGGGGACAACCGGAGGTCCTGGGAGGTCCACATGTGAACGGTTGGATATCCCAGGAGGAAGGCCAGAGGTCCACAAAAGGACAACCGGAGGTCTGGGGAGGACAGCCAAAAGTCTACATGTGGATGATCAAAGGTCAAGGGGACAACTGAAGGTCCACAAGAGGAAGGCCAGAGGTCCATAGGAGGATGGTTGAATGTCCCGTGGAGGAGGGCTTGAGGTCCCGGGAGACATCTGGAGGTCAACCAAAGGTTTGCAGGGGGAGAGCCGAAGGTCATGGGAGGATGGCCGAAGGTCCGCATGGGGACAACCGAAGGTCCACATGGGGACAACTGATGACGGCTAGAGATCCGCGAGAGGATGATCATGGGCAGCCTTGGTTATGGCAGTGACGATTGTAGGTCATCATGAGGATTCCATGACATGGTTGACTATCAACCATTGGACCACATGGCAAGTGTCGATTAGATTATAAGAGGAGATCGGCTCCAACACGGGGGGATTGATCCATGAGGACCATACATTCATATAGGGTTTTTAACAGGCTCTCTCACAGGAACAAGTAACATGGGCACCCCTAGCTGCACCAATAGCCAAGGAGCGCCCAATTTGGGAATAGCCCAATGTAGCATAGCTTCTTAACATAACTAGATAGGCTCTTCCCCTTTGTATGGAAGGTGGAAGTATTCTTCCTCCCTAAATAGATTCTAGTTCTATTTAAGAAGCCATGGGGAGCTTGCAGACAACCATGATGTTCTATTTGCCACCAGACCCAACAAACCCAATTCGCCTAAAGACCAAAAAGGTGGACTACATCAACAGAACTCCCTTTAGGCACATGTCATGACCCGATACAAAATATAGGATATGCTTACAGGATATGACCTATAAAATACATGATTCAGGATATGCCTATAAGATATACCTACAGAATATACCAACAGGATATGCTTACAGGATATGCTTATAGGATATACTACAGGATAAGGACATTATTTTTAGCTCATGCCTAGATTAGCTCTTGGAGTATTATTTTTAACTTATGCCTAGATTAACTCTTGGAGCTATGAGTATAAAAGCTCCAACCTAATTGTTGTACAACCAGTTACTATCAACACCAGTCATTCTACGATCATTCTTGTCTTGTTCCTTGCTCTTGAGTCAAGCCTTCTTGTTCTTATCCTGCTCTTGGGTCGTGGCTTGACAGTTTGATAGTAACTGCTTTTATAACTATCTGATTTCCAATTACTTTTTTTTTCTTGGTTCTTCTCCCTTGTTTTTCTCCTTTTTTCTTTCACAATTCATGGTAAATTTTGAGCAATTCCAGCGCAAGCACCAAATGTTACTTCATGAGCTAGCCACTTTGCGCCAAGTGGTCACAGATTTGCAAGGTTCCACCAACGCAGTGCATGCAACTGCTAATGCATCCTCCAAGGCTGCTACGTAGGCTCTTTCTCAAGCATCCATGGTTCCCTCTTTATCGAACTTTTCTTCGGAGCCAAAGATCAGCATGCCAGATAAGTTTAGTGGCAATCGCACTGATTTTTAAGGTTTTTTGAATTAGATCAGGCTTTTGATCCGCATGCAGCCACGCCGCTACTCGATTGATGCACAAAAGATTGGCCTTTTAGCATCCTTACTAGTTGGATCCCCACGGGCTTGGGTTGCCCCTTTGCTGGAGCGTGATGACCCATTGATGAAAGAATTTGAAGGATTCATAGCTACCTTTGAAGCATGTTTTGGAGATCCCGATAAGTACCATTTTGCATGCACAAAGTTAAGGAAGCTAGTTTCCGTTTAACCAGTTTCCGTTTATGCATCATGTTAAAGTAAAATATTAGGAGCATAGACATCCTACTGTAGAGAGAATAAGGGTAGGAAGGTCTGTAGTAAGCATGGAAGGAAAGGTTGTGAAGAGGAAAATCCTTACCGAGAGGAAAAGGAAAGGTGAAAGGAAAAGGAAAAGGTAAAGGATGACGTGGCGAGAGGAAGAGTAGTTAGGGCAAGGGAGAAGGGGTCTCCAGAAGGGTCTCCAAGTTCTAACAGGAGAGGGGTCTCCATTTGAAGTTCAGCAGGAGATAAGGTTCTCTACACTTTGTCTTTTGTATTCATGTTAGTAATGAAAGGTGCATATTATAAGATCTTGTGTGTATGTATGTGTACTCTCAATGAATGGATCTAACAAGGCAATAGCCAAAATCCGTTCTTGCCCTTGACTTTGGAGACCAGTCATTGTGGCTTTGAGAGAAGGAGTTTTAATATATATATGTGGAGAGAGTTGAGAAAGAAAGTGTGTAGCCTTTCCTTAAAGGTTAGGAGAAAGGAAACAGGTTAAAGGAAAAGGTGGGATTTCCTTTTCCTGTTTAACATTTGGCGACCACGGAGGGATTTCGCCATTGCAGTGTTAGCATTCATTGAGAAAAGAGGCTAAAAAGATAGAATTCTCATTCTGAAAAAGGCTCAGAAGGTGTAGAGCCGGATGTGTAAAGGAGAAGGAATGAATGGAACCGTGGAGGAACCATCGTCCTGATCCAGCCTTAGCTGATCAAAGGAACCAAAGGCAGGCCAATAGAGTGGCTGCCCAACAGCAACCTGAAACTGACGAAAATAGACGTCAAAATATCCTTGGCAAGATAGTAGAGGATATTGCAGAAACAATACAGAAATCTGAGGCTGATCCAGAGAATTGGAGGCAGTATCAAACAGCTGGTTTAGAGGAGACTGTGAGAGGAGGAAGGAGTGCCTGTTCATAGACCGAGATTGCAAGGAGAAGGATCTCCTGAGAACTCCCGAAGAGGAAGGGAGGAAGGTGTAAGAGGAAATACACCAGAGCAAAGGGTTATTACAAATATGGCACTTTTCCCGGGAATGTTTGGGGGTACGGTGATGTATCCCACATTCTCTGCAGGAAAGAAAGAAAATCCGAAAAGGCACTTACAACAGTTTGAAGAGGTAGTAAAACTGTATAAGGTGACGGATGCAGAAAGGCTGCTTATATTTCCACATACATTGAAAGGAAATGCCTCTGACTGGTATTATGATTTAGAAAAGGAAGTCAGAGAGGATTATCAGAAGGTTACTGATGCTTTAAGGAATATTTCAGAAAGGAGGAATTGCCGGAGGAACATTTAGAGAAGTTAAGGACTATCCTTCAAGGCAAAACAGAAAAGATAGATGAATATACACACCGTTTTAAGAAACATGAGAAAAAGTGTAAGGCATATGTAAAGATGGATGCCTTATTGCAATGGTATAAGCAAGGGTTGCTAAAACCATATAGAGATCTAGCACTTACTATCAATGAAAAGGATAGAGAGGATCTCATTAATCAATTAAAAATATATGAGAAGAAGAGAAGGCAAATAGAAAAGATTGCAGAAGGAAAGCTGAAAGTATATGGAAGAAAGGAAGAATCCTCTGATGAAGAGGAAGAGGAAGCTGATGTAGTAAAGTTCGTAAATATCCTATAGATGAGAAAGCATTGGCTCAAATGATGAAAACTTTAAAGGAATGACAGTTAAGGAGATAAAGGCAAAGTATGGTGACTAAATGTAACAATCCTGGCCATACGTGGAGGAATGTAGGCTGCAACTGCCTACATGCCAAATCTGCGGAAAGGAAGGACATGTAGCCCGAAACTGCAGACATTTCCTGAACCAGAATGTGGCTGTATAGAGAGAGAAAGGAGAATGGATGAACGTCCACCTCCTAGAAGGTTCCCACCTAACAGGAATCGTGGGAATGATAGGAATGATAATGCTATTCCTTATGAGAACAGGAACAATATATATGGCAGAAGGAATGAAGTTCCTTATCAGAATAGGAACAGTGGATATTATGAGAGAAGGAATGATGTTCCTTACGAAAAGAGAGGAAAGGTATTATGGAGAAAAAATGGTCCATATAATGGACACAGAAGATAGATCCTATATCAGAAAGAAATGATAAACAATATAGAGGAGAAGCAAGACCTTATCAAGGTCAAAGAGGCAGAAATGAGCAATATAATCAGGTCAATAATAGACAAGGACCACAGGGTAGGAATTTTCCTTCCCAGGTTTGTTATACATGTGGTGAAACAGGACATATCTCTAGGGAATGTCCTAGGCGGAATGTACAACCTCCTACTTCCACCAGAATGACTAATGTACAGCCTACAACACGGCTTATTCAAATAGAGGAGGAAAAGGATGAGTATCCACCCGTTGCAAGGGCAGTTATAGCTCTTCAAGAGAAGAAGAAGGAATCCGTTATGGGAGAAGGAGAGGTAGTTACTATTCCTAACAAGAAGGAGAGCTTGTTACAGGAAAAGTAAACAGCAGGAGCAGGATCCTGACCAGAAAGGTCAGACTGATAACGAATCAGAAGGTATAGAAAAGGTGATATAGATAAAGGTGAACAAAGTTTTTCATTATTACCATTACATGATAAAACAATGGACTCCATGTATCACCAAGCTATAAATCAGATAAAGATTACGCTTGGACAGTTGATAAAGGTAGCTCCTTATAAGAAACCAGATATTAAATGCATTAAGTTAGTTCAACAAACATCACCTTCACGTGAAGGATATACAGTTTGTAAAATGGATAAGGAAGTACTGTATGAAGGTGATTATGATGGACAAGTTCCTTGCATCACAGTATATGTGGGAAGAAATAAGTTAAAAGAGTGTTAATAGATGGAGGTTCAGGTGTGAATTTTATTGAAGAAGGTGAATGTAAAAGGATGGGTTTAGGACCAATCCAACCTGCTCCATTTAACCTTAAAATGGCTGATCAACGAAGTGTAAGGTCATTAACATAATGAGAGGAGTCACTATCACAGTAAAAGGATTCAAATATAGGATATCCTTGCTTGTCCTACAAAAAGAAGAAAAGGATACTGTTTATACTATGTTCTTAGCCAGACTATGGATTAAGTCTGATAAGGTTATTCAGAATGGAAGAACAGGAAAGATGATGGTAGAAGAAGGAGAAGGAAAACCAATGATCTATAATCATACTAAAAGGTATGTTAAAAAGGAAATCCGACCTCTTGTTTTAGAAGGAATGTGATTGGTTTAATGGGCTAGATAATCAGGAAGAAGTAGAAATCCTGAAAGCATATCCTAACTTGAAGGTCTTAACAAATATTGACCTTCACGTAGTGCTGAAAGGAAAAAATGTTCAGCAGAAGGAAAACGACAGACCTGATTACAGAAAAGTTTTATAAGGCAATCCTGTATAAGATTGATTTGCAGGAACAACCTTCAGAGTATACATATGTGTATACCACAGATCCTTTAAAGCAAGTGAATATAAACACAGAAAAAAGCCAAAGGAACAGAAGGAAAAACTATTCAGGAACAGGAAAGAAAGCAAATGCTGATCCTAAGGAACAAGATGCAGGAAAGCAAGTGCTGCAACTTAAGGTATCAACTTCCAACCAAGAACTTAGGAAAGTGAAGAACAACTTTTGGAAGTATAAAGGAGAGAATCCACAGTACCATGAAGATCAACATCCAAAGGAAGGAATAGGATAGTTGCCGTGAGGACACAGCAACGAATAAGGAGGGGGCAGTGTTAAAGGTAAAATATTAGGAGCATAGGACATCCTACTGTAGAGAAAATAAGGGTAGAAAGGTCGCAAGCCAAAATCAATTAGGACATCCTACTGTAGTGCGCAAGCCAAAATCAATTAAGACCCAACAACACTTGTTTTTGACAGTCATATGCAGGATTGCTCGGGTTGGTGAAAGGTAAGAGCGCCTAGACAATGCGTCCCCTTTGCCATTTCGAAAACCGGGCTTGTAAACGATGACAAAATCAAAATGTGATAGGAATTCCGCCCACCTAGCCTATCACCAACTGAGAACTCGAGCCGTTTGAAAAAACTCCAGGTTTTTGTGATCTGTAAGAACTTGTACAGGATGCACAGCACCTTCCAAGAAGTGCCGCCACTCCTCGAACAAATCCACAATGGCCTTTGAGTTCCTTGTCATGAATCTCGTAATTGATCTCTGTCGAAAGGAACTTACAAGATTGAAAGGCTACATGATGGAGTAACTTGTCTTCTCTAACTTGTGATAGGATAGAACTTACTACAAATCCCGAAGCATCTGCTTTAACGAAAAAGGGACAAGAAGAATCAGGATGTGTTAAAATTGGAGCTATCGTGAAAGTGTCCTTGAGTGCTGTGAATGCATGTTCCACCTTGTCAGACCAAGAGAAATTTCCTGTGTGTTTGGTGAGTTTCGTGAGTGAAAGTACGCGCTTGAAGAAGTCTTGTATGAATCGCCTGTAGAAGTTTGCAAAGCTAGGGAAACATTATACGTCTCGTACAAACTTGGGCCTCTCCCACTCCATGATAGTCTTCACCTTGTGCATGTCCATGGAAACGCCAGCAGGAGAGACGATGTAGCCCAAGAACTCCACAATATCCCTGTTGAAAAAACACTTCTCCAATTTGGCATACAGGCCATGCTCGCGAAGCTTCTGTAGAACTAGTCGTACATGCTTGTCATATGCCGCATGGTCCTTGAAGAAAATCAAAATATCATTGAGGTAGATCACCACAAATTGGTCCAAGAAGTCACGAAAGATGTCGTTCACTATGTGTTGGAACACGGCTGGGGCATTAGTAAGTCCGAAAGGCATCACCATATACTCGAAATGTTCATACCTTGTACGAAAGACAGTCTTTCACTCATTGCCTAGACGAATCCGTACAAGATTGTAGGCCCCTCGTAAGTCACTTTTTGAACACCTTTGCTCCTCGTAGCCGATCGAGAAATTCCACGATCAATGGCAATGAGTACTAGTTCCAGATGATGACTTGATTCAAACCCTGTAGTCCACAACCAAGCACAAACTCCCATTTTTTCTTTTTGATAAAGAAGATAGGTGCTCCTGCAGAGGACTTTGAGTGACGAATGAAGCTAGATGCCAAGTTATCCTCGATGTACTAGCGAAGAACCTCCAATTCTGTAGGTGACAGTGCATAAATTGGTCCAAACAGTGGAGTCTTTTCTTCTGCAAGATTGATAGGACAGTCGTAGGACCTGTGAACAAGAAGAACTGCAACTTTGTGCTTGTCAAAAACGTCCTAAAAGGAGTGATACTTGGATGGTAGGCAAGAAGTAGGAAGGAGAAGGAAAAAAGGAGAAGGAAATTGAAAAATAAGAGAGTCAGATACATGAAAGGTAAAAGAGGACGTAGGAGTTACTTGGAAAGCAAAAAAGATGAAGATAAGCAGGATCAATGGCAAGTTCATGCATAGTAGTGGTAAGAACTCGGAGAGGAGAAGGAGGGAGCTATGACTGAAAAAGAGGAAGGATCTTGGGGGTGGAACAGAAGCAAAGTAATAAAAAGAGGCAGGATGGGAAAAACATGTGCGGATGTTGACAAGTGTACAGGATTGGAAGATCCTGTACAGAAGTCTGTGGATGCACAGGAATAAGGAGAGCTTGCGAGTGTGCTAACGAACCAACAAGAGGTGGATCTTATTAAAGAGGAACCTTCGACACTGATACAGGATTGGAAGAACCTTGTAACTTACAGGAGTGGAGAGAACCTGCGAATGTGTTGATGGACTGATAGGAGGTGAATCCTGTTGAGGAGGAACCTTCAACACTGATATAGGAACATGCACAGTCAATCCTGTAGTTTGTACTGCCTTAGACACTAAGGTCATATCTTGTACGCAGGAAGGTACAGGATTGATCCTGACTATCGGAGGAAAATGTGAGTGTCCTAGACCTCTAGTCGATATGAGGATTTACAACCACGAACCATGGCATGCCCAAAATGATGGGAGTCGATCAAGTCTTGATCAAGTTGAAGGAAATCAAACAGCTGAAAACACCATGAGTGCAAGAGAGGTGGTAGCATGGGTAACTGTGCCAGAAACAATCAGACGACCATCTGCAACCTCTACAGGAACTACGCGCTTCAACTTCACCATTGGAATGCCATGCTGAGTAGCAAAAGTGTCATCCATGAAGCATGCATTTGCACCAGTGTCTAATAAGGCAAACTCCTTGAGCTTCGGTTATTGAGGTGAATGTGTACAGGAAACTTGAGTGAGGAATGGTATGAGCAGCACCAATGGAGCCTGCACCTACGTCCAACTTCACAGCTCCTAGAAAAGTGGACATTGAAGTTTTCTAATTGAACTTCAGCTTCAACTTCACGCGTCTTTAACTTCCTAGCTTTAATAAGACATTCCGCCACCTTGTGTCCTGCTTCACCACAATACAAGCATAGGTTCTCACTGTGACGACGTTGCTTCTCAGCAGCGAAAGTGAGCCACGCTTGTATTTCTCAATCTCCATAGGAACTACTCTAGAAGGTGTCACATGAACATGTACTACATCTGCAGGATTGGCTTGCAGGAATTATTGACGGGATTTTTCCTAACGACGCTTGAACAAACAGTTGTCGCAGCAAACGGCCTGTTGGATGATTTCTACTATAAGGATCATGGGTCATTTTTTGCCTTTCACAGGACTTAAACCCGAGACCTTTTGGCTAAACACACACATTTGTTAACCAACTGGTCCATATGATCTTGAATGCTGAATTACACCATCAACAGCAAGGCGTATATTCATACGCATGTTCCAGACCAGTTGTGGACCACACATTCCAGACCAGCTGTGGATCACACATTCCAGACCAGTTGTGGACCATACAATCCTCAGGACCTCAGATATATAAACAGGGTTCCAGTTCCAGGTTTCTCAGAATCATTCAACACCAGTCTTCGGCCTTGTGTTTCATTTTTGTATTCATTTCTTTCTTGAATACAATCTCCTCCTTTCAAGGTTCCACCCTTGTTCTAAAGGTTTTGCCCTTTGCACAAGGTCGTGACAATTTGAATGATTGTATGGTAAGCAGCCGTCCTCCGGTCCCATTTACAGTCTCTCACCAACAGAGTTGGAGACATTGAGGAAATACATTGACAAAGTTGACTGGCAAGGATGTTCCATTTGTCTGGTCCTCTGAGGCTGAGGAGGCGTTCGAGTTCCTAAAGAAGGCGTTCACCTCGGCACCTGTTCTTATCCATCCTGACCCTGCGAAGCCATATTTCGTGGAAGCTGATGCCTCTGACTTCGCCATTGGTGGAGTGTTGTCCCAGGAAGGTCCAGATCATCTTCTCCATCCCATTGCTTTCCATTCCCGCAAGTTCACTACCTGAGATCAACTACGATGTCTACAACAAGGAGCTGCTGGCGATCGTCGATGCCTTTGAGGAGTGGCGCAGATTCCTTGAAGGTTCCCCGCATGTGGTTAAGGTGTATTGTGATCACAAGAACCTCCAGTACTGGGCAACAGCACGAGTTCTCAATCGACGTCAGGCGCGATGGGCACAGTCTTTGTCCCGGTTCCGATACGAGATTATTCATCGTCCCGGTCGTCTAAATGGCAAAGCAGATGCCTTATCTCGTCGCAGTTACCTAGCTCCAGTACCAGGTGAAATCCGATTTGATCAACAAGAACAAGTCATCCTGAGCTCCGACCAGTTGTTGGTAAACGCGCTTTCCCGTTCTTCTGCTCCAGTTGACACTTCGTTTTTGGATCTAATCCGAGAAAATCTCCCTCAAGACGAGTTTGCTCGTGATGTCCTTGCACATGTTCGACGAGTTCAGCCATTGTCTTCAGGGTCACAACTACGAGATTATGCTGCTTTCCATCTTCATAATGGGTTGCTGTACCACCACATCCAAATCTATGTTCCGGACGGAGAACTGAGGTTGCGAGCTGTCCAACACTGCCATGACAACACAGCTGCAGGACATTTTGGCATTCGGAAGACGATCGAGCTGGTACAACGGGTGTTCTGGTGGCCTCGGCTTCGCGTGTATGTTGAGAGATTTGTGCGATCTTGTGACACGTGCCAGCGTACAAAGCTTCCTCGTCATCGACCGGTTGGACTACTACAGCCTCTTCCTATTGCTCAGCGGCCATGGTCATCCATCACCATGGATTTCCTCACGATTACCGCCTTCTAGAGGGTTTAATGCTGTCCTAGTCATTGTTGATCAGTTCTCTAAGATGGCGCACTTGTTCCGCAACAAAAACATGTTCGGGTCCTGATGCTGCAGATCTGGTGTACCGGGAGGTGTTCCGTCTTCATGTCTTCCTGATGAACTTGTCATAGATCGAGGTCCCCAGTTCACTTTGACATTCTGGTGGAGATTCCTAGATCGTTACATATCACCGGAAGCTGTCTACTGCACATCATCCTGAAACAGATGGACAATCGAGCGCATGATTCAGACTCTGGAAACAATATCTCCGGTGTTCATTTCTCATCTGCAAGATGATTGGGTCGATCTCCTTCCTGCTACCGAGTTCACGTACAACAACACGGCACACTCATCCATAGGTGTATCACCATTTTTCGCGTTCTCTAGTGTTCATCCTCGCTGGTCCTACAGCTTGCCTGTGGTTCCTAGCCTCACCACTGCTGCCGATGATCGTGTTGAGCATCTCTGACAGGTCCATGAAGAAGTGCAGCATCATCTTTAACGCGCTCGGGATTTGCAACAACAAGCTGCTAATCGTTCCTGTTCCTCTCCTCCACATTCACAATTGGTGACCAAGTGTGGCTCTTTCGGCGTCATTGGCCAACCACACGTCCCTGTGACAAGCTGGACTATCAACGCTTGGGTCCATTTCTCATCATCGACAAACTCTCTGATGTGACGTTTTGTCTCGAGCTTCCGCCAACCGGATCCATCCGTGTTCCATGTTTCCTTGTTGGAGCCTTATCATGCTCCTTCTGAACCTGGCCGACTTCTTCCACCACCTTCTTCAGTTACAGTTGCTGGTGAACCTGAGTTCGAGGTTGCTGCAATTCTTGACTCCAAACTTGTTTGTGGTCAGCTTCACTATTTCGTGGACTGGATCAGTTATCCACATGGCGAACGCACTTGGAGCCTGCTGCTCTTGACTCCAAACTTGTTTGTGATCAACTTCACTATTCGTGGACTAGATAGGTTATCCACCTGACGAACGCACTTGGGAGCCTGCTGCTCATCTTGTTCATGCTCCTGATCTTGTTGCCGAGTTCCATCAATGATATCCTGCAAAACCTGGACCAGTGACGCGGCTGCTCATCTGTTCATACTCCTGATCTTGTTGCCGAGTTCCATCAATGATATCCTACAAAACCTGGACCAGTGACGCGGATGCTCATCTTGTTCATACTCCTGATCTTGTTGCGAGTTCCATCAATGATATCCTGCAAAACTTGTTCATACTCCTGATCTTGTTGCCGAGTTCCATCAATGATATCCTGCAAAACCTGGACCAGTGATGCGCTATGCTCGTCATCGAAGAGGGAGATAGTGTAAGGATCATGAGTCATTTTTTGACTTTCACAGGACTTAAACCCGAGACCTTTTGGCTAAACACACACATGTGTTAACCAACTGGTCCGTATGATCCTGGATGCTGAATTACACCATCAACAGCATGGCGTATATTCATACGCATGTTCCAGACCAGTTGTGGACCACACATTCCAGACCAGTTGTGGATCACACATTCTAGACTAGTTGTGGACCATACGATCCTTAGGACCTCAGATATATAAACAGGGTTCCAGTTCCAGGTTTCTCAGAATCATTCAACACCAGTCTTCGGCCTTGTGTTTCATTTTGTATTTATTTCTTTCTTGAATACAATCTCCTCCTTTCAAGGTTCCACCCTTGTTCTAAAGGTTTCGCCCTTTCCACAAGGTCGTGACATTTGCTAATATTTAAGCATCCGATAACATAAGGAGAAGGTCCTTCACGTCATCCCTCAACCAAATGGAAATGTTCGATCAATGCAGTCTTGTCCCATGGAATGTTCGTGCAAAGTTGCTGAAATTTGAATGCATAAAGGGAAGCTGGTTGGGATCCTTGTGTGAGCTTGCGTAACTTCGTGCATGCGGAACAGTACTTATCGGGATCTCCAAAGCATGCTTTAAAGGCAGCCACAAATCTTCAAAGTCTTCCATCAATGGGTTGTCACACTCCAGCAAAGGGGCAACCGAAGCCCGTGGAGATCCAACTAGTAGGGATGTGAAAAGGCCAACCTTTTGTGCATCAATCGAGTAGCGGCGTGGTTGCATGCGGATCAAAAGCCTGATCTGATTCAGGAAACTTTGGAAATCGACATGATTGTCACTGAACTTTTTTAGCATGCTGATCTTCGGCTCTGAAGAAGAGTTTGATGGAGAGGAAACCACGGATGCTTGAGAGAGAACCTGTGCAATAGCCTTGGAGGATGCATCAGCAGCTACATGCGCCGTGTTGGTGGAACCTGTAGATCTGTGACCACTTGGTACAAAGTGGCCAGCTCATGAAGCAAACTTTGGTGCTCGCGTTGAAATTGCTCAAAATCGGCTATGATATATGAAAGAAAAAAAAAGAGGAAAACGAAGAAGAAGAACCAAGAAAAAAAGTAACTAGAAATTGGAGAGCTATGAAAGGAGTTATCTATAACAGCCACGATCCAAGAGCAGGAGACTTGACTCAGGAGCATGACAAGGACTAGAAATAAAACAGGAGCAGGACTAGGAACAAAACAGAACCATGAACAAGACATGAGCAAGACAGAACTAGGAGCAAGATAAGGAGAGAACAGAAGTAAGGAGCAAGACAAGAATAAGATAAGTTAATCGTAAAAAGACTGGTGTTGTAGTAACTGATTATACAACAATTAAGTCGGAGCTTTTATGCTCATAACTCCAAGAGCTAATCTGGTCATGAGCCTAATCTAGTGTCATAGTTTTTTACTATGACTATTGTTACCTAATGGATTTGTGACGAACCCTAGATGTAGAAGAAACAAGCCCGCATAGTGCACTTGGGTATTTAGTGATGGTCCGGCCGGGTGTCGTTAGGTATTTGCAAGAAACTCTAGGTGAAGCTAGAACTTACCTTCTAGAAACTCTCCCCCGTTTTGACGTTCCATGTTAGGGTTCTTCGCAAATTATAGCTTGTCAAAATAAGGTTAGGGACACCCTAGGGTTGACCTAACCCTAGGGTTTCCCTAACCCCATGTCAGAGTTTTAACCCAAAGGCCAACACGTGGCAACACGTGGCTGCCAGGTGGCCATTTGGCGTCATCACCCTGTGTGAGCAACGCTAAGTTTCCCAGACCAACCCCAACGACCCCTAGGGTTAGACTCTAATGCCAAGTGGACAGGAGACTTAGGTTTAGCCTAAGTCTCCTAGAGTGTCTACCCCCAAAACCCTTGAGGGATAACCCTAGTTGACTTAGGGTCTTGCCCTAGAAGACCTAGACAGGCTCATGCCCAACCCCCAAGGTGTGTTCCACACATACCCCTGGACAGAGCTAAGCATCGTCACTTACCCTTGAGGAATCACCCTCATCTGGTAGTACAACCCCTTTAGGGCGGCAAGGGGTACCCTGAACCACGACTAACCCCTAAGGGTTTGAGTGGCCAAGTTATACCCTAGACCTAGGGTTAGTACTTAGTGAGGACACGAGTGTGCGCCGTAGGCGGACACGAGTGTTCTGCTAAGCAAACTCCCTAAGGCTAAGTTTGGATAACCCTAAGCACATGACCTTGCGAGTGCCTTACGAAAGGGCTTCTGCTAATGAGCTTAGGTTGTTCAACCCCTGGATTCCAAGGAGAACACTCCCCTAGCAAGTGTGCCAAAGCACACCTAGTTATGAGACCTAACCTCCCTTGAGTGTATGCCCAAGGCTTAGCACCCTAGCGCGAGCACAAGCATGCCTGTTTGTCAGAGTATCCAACCCCTTGGCGGCAAGCCCATGACATAACCCCAAAGGGCATGCCTCGGGTGTTGTATCGTGTGACGTTTAGCCCAGTGTCACATCTCCATGTGACACTGCCTTCCCCGATGTGGGCTATCATGCCATAGCCCTTAGATTCAAGAGTTGCACCAAGTGCCACAAACATGATCCTAAATGCCAACTCTAGAACCCTCAATTATCCCTCAAGACCCGATAAGGAAACCCTTGTCAATCAAGAACCCAAACCACAATTGGACAAAGACACGAACGTGCCCTGGTTAGCTGTGAGTGTTGCTCTTAGCTTGACGTGGAGGAGGAGGCTGGAGACAAGCCTCAACCTCTACCTCTTGGAACGTGCATTCCGACAAGACCTCCCAGGCACGGATTCGCCAACGTTAAGGGTAAGCTACCCCGAAGGTGGGGACGTACCCCTGGCATCTGGAAGTTAGGCGGCACAACAGAGGGTTGTGCCTTAACGACACAAGCTAGAGCTTGCACCGGGAGAAGTAACGAGCTCAGTCATGAACCCAGGAACCCTCACTCCTATATACTACCTTATTTATGTGACAAAGGCCCCCCCCCTGTTTTCCTGTTTACATAAGTGGGCTAGCACTGAATTCTCATTCCCAAAGGGAACATACTTGGTGAGTTATCCATCGACCCCTAAACCCTAACCTGTCAAACCTGGGGTATTTCTAAGCATATCCGACATGTCGAACTCACCGGAACTAGCCATTAATCCAACCGGGACACGGAAAACCAAGGTAAGAGTTTTCTAGATGGAAGTGCTAGCTTCGCCCAGAGTTTCTTGCAAATACCTAATGACACCCCCGGACCATCACTAGATATCCAAGTGCACTAAGCGGCCTGTTTCTTCTACACCTAGGCTTATCAACATAGTACAGTAGGTAACAACAGTCAACGTCCAAAGTAAAGGGTTGAGTCATAGTAAAAACTATGACACCCCACGCCCTAACCCCCCCCCTAGGGGTTAGGTTTAGGATTAGGTTAGGACAACCATTAAGGCTGGCATTTCCGTGCCAGCCCACTTACTCACTTAGGTAAACAGGGGGGAGGTCCGTCACATAAATAAGGTAGAGTATATGTAGTGAGGCTTCCTGGGTTCAAAAGAGAGCTCATTAACCTCCTACCGGTGCAAGCTAAGCTTGTGTCGTCAAGGCGCAACCCTCCGTGTGCCACCCAAACTTCCACACGACAGGGGTACAACCCACCCTAGGGTTAGACTACCCTTATCAGTGGCAGGATCTTGCCTTTGAGATAGGGGCACGTCACTTCCAAAGAGTTAGTCAGATTCCTTGGTCCGAAAACCTGCTAGGGGTTTGAGTTCTTAGGGCTTGGGTTCTTAATACGGGTTTGTTTACCAGATTCTGTGGGGTTTTAGAGAGGGGATTCCAGGGTTGGCACCTAGCAAGCCACCTTTGTGGCACCAGGTAAAAACCCTGACAATTGGTATCAGAGCAAGTTTCTTACGGTCAGTAGGACTAAGTCATAGGGTGTTTCAATGTTTAGAGAATTCTAAATTCTTAATATACTCTATTGCTTCAGTTGACATGTCTGTATTCTGCACAGAGAGTTTGATTCTATGAGTTGTCAAACTTCAGAGAACACTTACTCAATGAGTCGGCATGAGATTCTAGGTATGTCTGAAAGTCTTATGCTGGTTTAAGCTGATGTGTGGGGTGTACAACCTGTGTAGGGTGTTTCCAACTTCACATTGGGAATATTCTAAGCATATTCTCCGAGTGTTGAAACTAGGGTTCAATACAATGAGCAACAGAAAGCAACTAGAGCCTGAGGCAGAGAGGGCTGTCGTAGAGGCTCAAAATGAGGAGATGGATGAGGCTGATCCAGGTCAACTCTCTAGAGTTAAACAATGACTTGGTTGGCGAGAAATAATGATAAATGCCCTAAATGAACTCCGAGGGGATGTTTTGGGGTTGAACAACCGAATTGATAATGTTGCCGTCGGATTCCGACGAATACTGCAAAGCCATATTTTTCCAACTAGACACACGAAAAAGAAGAAGCATGACTCAAAGTCAGGTTTCTTCTGAATCAAATTCTTCGATGGAAGTACGTGGTAGAGGTCCCAGTAAATTCAAACCGGTAAAGCCTTCGAATTTCATGGGTTCAAAGGATTACAAGATTTTGGATGACTGGTTGTATGATATGGAAAGCTATTTCGAGGCTGCTTCCGTGAGAAAAACAGAAAAGGTTGCATGTGCCAAGCAATTTCTTAAGAAGAAGCTAAGACTTGGTGGCGAATTGTTGAAGGTGAACGTGGATACTGAAACAGTTGGGAACACATGAAAAAAGAGATCAAAAAGCAGTATATGCCGGATGATCTCGGTTTGTGATTGCGTGCTGACCTGGCACTTTGTCAACAGGGAGTTCAGGGAAGTCCAATGGACCATGTTTATTGATTCGAAAGTTTACGGCGATTGGTGCCAAATATGAGCGATGATGAAGCTCGAAGTTGCTTCATGGCTAGCTTGAATGAGAAGACGCAAAGGGAAATCTTAAGGTACAAGCCAACAAGTTATCGGGAATGTCAAGAGGCAACTCAAAAGGTTGCTTATGGCATGTCGTTAGAAGACTTGTACAAAGGGGAGGAAGCAAAACCTAAACCGAGGAGTTTTCCTCCAAAGTCTGGGTTCAGAAGATTTGATAACGACTGAATCAGTCACCATCAAATCAAAGTGCAAGTCCCTTCGTCAGCAATTCCAAATTTTTTGATACATCGAGACCCATCGAATCTCGGAAGCCATTTGTTTTCCACCTTCTTAGTAGGCCAAGGGCTCGGCTCCAAAGTCTGCTCCCTCGCAATCTGTAGGCGGGGTTCATACATGTCACATTTGTAACAAGCCTAGTCATTTTGCTAGAGAATGTCGGCACCCTCACAACAATCGGGTCATTTCAAGCGATAGTAGAAGAGGAAGTTGTTGAACCAGAAACGCTTGAAGATCCGGAAGATGAGTCAGAAAAGGTAATGTTGTGCCAGACACAACCTGCCTTATTCATTATTCAAGACAAAAACTGACCCTTTGCTATATTTGATAGGAAGGATACGAGGAGACTGAGTCCGAATGATGATCGATACTGGAGCAACACACAACTTCATATCGACTAGTCTAGCTCGCCGATTGAATTTGGATGTAATAAAGATGTGTAAAATAAAAATCAATTTTGGCAAAGGTATGGAAAGGAAAAGTCAGCCCAAAGTTAAAAGTGCAGCATACTATACTCCAAAACTTCCGACGAGAAAAAACCATGGTTTTGTCATAACTTTACCACCATTTCTGCAAAAGTGTGACTTAGGGTTTCAGTACTAGGGATTAATGTTAATTAGAGTTAAACCATGCCTTATGGCCATAATGCAGCATCATGTAGCATTCTCATACATGTGCATGTTATGGTCATGCATGTACATTTGTATGCTTTTGTTCTAGATCTAGGGTTTCATTCTAGGGTATGATGAATGAATGTATCACTTGGAGTCGGCAATCCTTGAAAGAACTCGCTTCAATAGGTTAGAGGATTTGATTCAATGGCTTGATATGCAGATGGCTCGTGGCTGCTCAATGAAGGATTTGGCACAGGTGCTAGGCTACAATCCTAAGTATTTATCTTTTGCTCTCCGGAAGTTGGGCTGGAAGGGTCAATTCTCACAACTAACCATGCAACAAATTCGGTCAACAATCCAAGAAGCTATTCCACTAGATCGATTTGGAAGCAACTGGGTGTGAAGGTTGTAAAGGGGTATCTTGCATCTCAGGGTTGTCGCGTTTCAGAGTTAAGAATTTTTATATATATATTTTTTGGTGATTTTCATAGATGTTTTTCCAGGAAAAAAGTGGGGCGTGCATTACAGTCCATAGATCCTTCTAAAACTGAACGCAGGAAAACAAGAGTCATTGTACGAAGGACTTATGACATTATGGAGCCAATGCTATTGTGGCATATGGATTGTAAGTTGTCTTAGTTTGTTAAGTTATTAATATGTTTTTTTTTGTAGCTTATGATAAGTTGGAGGGCTACGGGATGCGAGTCCATGGATTTATTGATGGTGGTACTCTATACCTTCTTTGTTGTGTGGTGTCTCGGAACAAACGTGCTGCAACTATATACAATGTCTATGCTGAAGCAATTCGACAATTTGGACGGCTGAAGAGAATCCGCTCTGATTTTGCATGTGAGCACTCTCTCGTTGAGCTAGATATGCAACTCACATTTCCGGGTCATCAACAATGCTTCCTAAGAGGTAAATCAACTCGAAACCAGGTAAGTCATTTGTTTTAAACATTTTGGAAACTTGTTTTATTTTTTTTCCACTATAGAGAATAGAACGGTTTGGCGGGGTTTATTTGAGAAGGTTTTCTGGTACTACAAGTACCTAGTCAACCTCATGGAGGACGTTGGACTGTTGGATATTTCAAATCCTTGGCACAAGGAGTCATTATGCCTTTCTTGGATGCCTGAGATCCAAAGTGCTGTTGACGAGTATATCAGTGCATGGACATCACATAGTGCGGGCTACACATGATCGTAAGTCTCATGTTCCTGTAAAGAATTCCAGCCCGAGGAGCGGAGAACAAAGTAAGCATATTTTTTTTTTCTATAAATGTTTAACACTTCTCATTACAGTGTCATTCCTCCTTTAACGTCTAAGGAGATTATGGTCATTGAGGATGAACAGAATGATAATGAACCAAGTGCTTTCTTGCCAAACGTAAGCTCATTTTCAGTGTCATTTGATGTAACTAATCACTATCCTAACAGGAGTTCCGTATTGTTCGAGATGCTGCATATAAAGCTAAACAAAACAGGTTTGAAGGAGGACGTGTTGTTTTTGTTACATCTTGATCTAATTTTGGGTGTGCATCTGCATTCCAACAGAAACTTACCATTGCAAGATCATGTCGCTCAAGTACTTGAAGGTGGAGATGATCACCGGAAAAATGTTGTCAACATGATAGTGCCGTTCTTATGAATATATGCTTTATTTCTTTATATGGAAAGCTTTCATTTTATTTCTAGCTTTATTTTTATTTCTAAGTAGCTCCTAACTGATCGTGACGAACACTAATGCCTCTCTCTTGACCCAATAACCTTTGGCCTCCGCTTCTCTTGTTCATCTATCTTGAGCTTCGCAAGTAGCTGGACTGCAATAGCTTTTTGAGTTGTCCCAGGAGGGAACTCTTTCAAAACACTTGTAACCATCTCCCCATTTTAAATCTGCTAGAACATTCACCTCCACTGGCAATAACTTCTTGTGTTTAGTATAGTACGGTTTGTCCACAACAACAGCACATGCCACACTCACGCTAAACCAACGAGAAATCATCTTCAAGTTAACAGCAGCCAAGGTTGAACTGTTCAGATGTGTACGTTGTTTGCTATTGACTCTGGCAGTGTCATCCACCATTTTGGTAACCGCTTCACTTAGCAACGTAGATGATCCATATGTATTCTACAAACACAAAATTATTGGACCATTTACATTTAAACCAAGAAAAATTACCCTTGCTGCAGTTGTCATCTCCTGCATTTGACTTGGTGAAGGTGTTGAATGCTCTAGAAGTTTCAAAACCTCGTTTGACATCCTAAAAGTACATCTCAGTAATTACAAAAAAAAAAAAGGCAAACACAAAGTAAAAAAGCATACCGTTCTAGGTAGCACTTCAGCTAGAAGTCCTTGTCTAGAGCATTTCTCTTGTTGAGAAGTCATTGCATTTCTGTAATGGAAGAGCAAGCTTCAGCAAAAATGTGAAAAAAAATTACCTCTCGATTTGTAGTCTTAGATGGAATGAAAGCTGAACGTGCATTGTCCTCATCAATAATCCTGCAAGTTTAGAGAAACTAAATGGACTTCAAGTGCTTGAACATACCTTTGAGCTATCATCTTCTACTACAATGGTTTATGTTGATGTATAGAAGCTTGTAAAACTCGCCGTGAAACACCAACCTCATCTAGATGAGCATTTAGTGCATCAATTGAAGGAACATCTGCTCGAGGTGCAATTTTCCTTCTTCTTGGAGATGTCTTCAATGGAGAAACAATGTCCAAACCCACTACTTTCCTCTTTTGCCGAGTCATCTGCATTGGAATGTGAGAAAACAAAAAACAGGGATGAAAAAAATCTTACCGGTGCCATGAAGCTTGGCTCCTAGGGCTCGCACCGCCTAAGTCAATTAAATGCCTATCTAATTTTGGATTCAATCTAGGCCATTGAGGCAATCAACGGTCAGCCATGCATAGATGAGATCATCATATGCTTGGATGAATATGTTAGATTCCATACATAGCCATGGATGACTATGCTAGATTCCACATATATTCTTGAATGAATATACTAGATTCTATGATACCCATCCATGCCTATTTAACCCATGTATCCCTAGAAATTGAAACCCTAAATCACACTTTTGAAGAAAATGGTGGTAAAGTTATGACAAAACCATGGTTTTTTTCGTCGGAAGTTTTGGAGTATAGTATGCTGCACTTTTAACTTTGGGCTGACTTTTCCTTTCCATACAAAGGTTCTCAAATACTACTAATATAGCAAGGGCAGTTCTTGTCCAAATCAAAGATTGAAAGGCTAAGCTAGACTTAGTTGTCTTGAATATGACTTTGTTTTGGGTATGGAATGGTTCCATAAACATGTAATCGAAATGAGGGGTTCTGGAGATAATCGAATCACGCTTGCAACAATAAAGAGGACATTAGAAAGACCACACTCAAAATGGAAATGCTAACTGATAAGGATTGGAATCCTATGTTCCTTACCTTAACTCAATTGTGTAAGGTAGTTAGGCATCGGGAACGTTTTGGATAATGGTGAAGTCAAAATAGGAGATCGGGGCACCATCATATTTGGGTAGTAGAGAATGACATTGAGAAGACCGCTTTTCGAACACGTTATGGATCATTTGAGTTTCTAGTCTTACAATTCGGGTTGTGCAATGCTCCAGCAACTTTTTGCACAATGATGGATAATGTGTTTAGAGACTATCTAGACGAGTTCGTAGTGGTGTATATTGATGACATTCTAATTTTCAGTTCGACAATTAAGGAACATGTGGAACACTTAGAAAAAGTGTTTCAGAGGTTGAGAGAGAACCAGTTGTCTGAAATCCGAACGACAACATTATCGATTCGGTCGTTCAACCCCAAAACATCCCCTCGAAGTTCGTTTAGGGCATCCATCATTATTTTCGCCAACTAGGTCATTGTCTCGCTCTAGGGGGTCGACCTGGATCAGCCTCATCCATCTCCTCATTTTGAGCCTCTGCAACAGCCCTCTTTGCCTCAGGCTCTGGTTGCTTTCTCTTGCTCATCATATTGAACCCTAGTTTCAACACTCAGAGAATATGCTTGGATATTCCTAATATGAAGTTGGAAACACCCTGCACAAGTTGTACACCCACACACATCAGCTTAAACCAGCATAAGACTTTCAGTCATACCTAGAATCTCACGTCGACTCACTGAGCAAGTGTTCTCCGAAGTTTGACAACTCACAAGATCAAACTCTCTACGCAGAATACAGACATGTCAACCGAAAGCAATAGAGTATATCAAGAATTTAGAGTTATCTAAACATTGAAACACCCTATGACTTAAGGCAATCCTACTGACCGCAGAGAACTTGCTTCGATACCAATTGTCAGAGTTTTTACCTGGTGCCACAAAGGCGGCTTGCCATGTGCCAACCCTGGAATCCCCTCTCTTGGAAACCCCACGGAACCTGGTAAAGTAACCCGTATTAGGAACCCAAGCCTTAGGAAGTCAAACTTGTTTACCTAAGTGAGTAAGTGGGTGGCACGAAAATGCCAGCCCTTAGAGAAAATGGTTGTCCTAACCTAACCCTAAACCTAACCCCTAGGGGGGGTATTAGGGCGTGGGGTTAGGGCAACCCTAGGGTTAGGTCAACCCTAGGGGTGTCCCTAACCCTTATTTTGACAAGCTATATTTGAAGAACCCTAACCTGAACGTCAAACGGGGGAGAGTTTCTAGAAGGTAAGTTCTAGCTTCGCCTAGAGTTTCCTGCAAATACCTAATGACACCGGCCGGACCATCACTAGATACCCAAGTGCACTAAACGGGCCTGTTTCCTACTACATCTAGGGTTCGTCACACAACTCGGTAAGTAACAACAGTCAAACCCCAAAGTAAAGGGTCGAGTCATAGTAAAAACTATGACACACTCCCCGCCTTTGAAAATGTCAACGTCCTCGTTGACGTCTAACTCCAAGACTAGACTAGGTTAGGAAAAATTAACTGAAAACTAACACTAATCACTCTATGCGGAGTCAGCAAAAAGTTCACAAGTTTTATTACCCCCTTGCATTACGCGAAGCCAAATACTTCAGAACCGTCGTTCACTGAGTGAGAACTCAGCTGCCGGAGGCACCACCTGCGACAAGAAGTCATTTAGACCTTTTGCACGTCTGCAAAGTCTGTCACCCGACACAGACAACAAGTTAGTTAATTTCTTTAAGTTAACTAGAATTTATATTGGAGGCCTCTAGTTAAGGTTGTCTGTCCCCCTAGGTTAATAAGAAATAACTTTATTTCTTAATTAGTTTGAGACCTCGCCTCAAACTCATTCACTAACTCCATCGCGTTCTGCAGATTCTCCAATGGTTCCCATGTCGACTCGCATGCCGGGTACCCTTTCCACTTAACAAGATATTCACGTTTACGTTTTCGTCCATGAATGTTCGCCCCTTTAATATCGCCTCAACTTCAAATTCTTTCTCCTCACCAACTAACTCTGGAGGCGGACGTAAACTATGATATCTATGTGGATGTTTCTCATCCTTGTGGAATGGCTCGAGCAAGTTGACATGAAACACATTGTGTATTGTTCCCAACTCTGGAGGAAGATCTAACCCATAAGCCACTTTCCCTACTCGCTTCACCACCTTGTATGGGCCTATGTAGTGCGATAGAAACTTCTCGAAAGAGTTGTTGGAACCTTCAGGTTTTGGTACTCAACAATACCATATCCCCAACCTGATACTCTACATCCCGTCGATGTTATCGTACTGCTGACGATACCTTTCCTGTGCTGCAGCCATCGCTTGACGAGCAGCTTCCCATGTTCGATACAATTGTCCCGTGAACTCTGCTACAGATGGAACTCGATTGCTATCGTCTTTCGGTAACACCATACTCTGAGGAATACCACCCTTATTCCCAGTTAACACTTCCATCGGGCTACATCCGATTGCAGTGTGTGTCGAGTTATTGTAACATATCTCAGCCATATCCAAGTGTTCAGCCCAATCAAGTTGATCACCTTGAACATAGCATCTGAGATAGTCCTCGACTTGTCGGTTCACTCTCTCCGTTTGACCATCGTTTGCGATGGTAGGTGTACTAACTTGAGCATCGTACCAAACTGCTTAAACAACGTTCCCCAAAACTCTGTAAATCGAGGATCCCGATCTGAGATCATGTTTCCGGTAGCCGCGCACTCTTATGACTTCGTGGAAGAACAACTTTGCTGCTTGAATTGCATTCACTGTCTCTACAGTTGGAATGAAATGAGCAACCTTTGAAAATCGATCGACTACCACCATGAGCGCGTTAAAACCACAAGATTTTGGCAATCCCATGATAAAGTCCAAAGTAACACTTTGAAATGGCCGCTCTGGAATCGGTATACACTGCAACTTCCCAGCTCGTTTTTGCGATCGGCTCTTTACTTGTTGACATGTGGGGCATGTCTTGACATACTTGGCAACATCATCTATCATACCCGGCCAATAGAATCCCTTTTCAACAAAGCCAACGTCTTATGCCTTCCACCATGTCCTGCCAAAGGAACGTCGTGATGCTCTCTTAACAGCCTCTCCCTCCATGTCCCTTCTGGAACATAGAGTCTCTTTTCTTTATAATAAAGAACTCCATCTCGTACCGCAAAATGCGCCTGTTTGAGTGCATCCATTCGACTTTCTATTCCTGCTGGAATATTACCATCTCTTCGTAACTGATGAACTTGTTTCCTCTTTGCCACCAGGCTCAAAGCCTCTTAGCAAACTTGTCCTGAGGATACGCCGTCACAAATTCATCCACCAAAGTTGACACGGGTGCTGACATAATACGAAGATGACCCTTTCCTACTGAGTGCATCAGCTACCACATTGTCCTTTCCCGCCTTATGTCTGATTTCAGGCTGAAATCGTGCCAACTTCTGCTGCCATCTAGCATACTTTGGCGATAGCTTCGGCTGCGTTTCAAAATACCTTAGAGTTACACTATCTGTCCAAACCACAGTGCCATGACTTGGAAGATAATGACGCCAATACTCCAAGGAAGCAACAATAGCATACATCTCCTTTTCGTGAGTAGGCCATCGAGTTTGCGCGGCATCTAACTTCTTCGAGAAAAAGGACACTGGATGTCCTTTCTGTTGCAATACACCACCAATTGCAAAGTCGGAAGCGTCACATTCTACTTCAAAGGGATCTTCAAAGATGGGCAACTGCAAAACTGGCTCAGAAGAGATAGCCTCTTTGAGTTTGACGAACGCACGTTGGCACTCTGGAGTCCAATGCCATGGAATGTTTTTCGTAAGATCTGTCAATGGGGCCGCTATTTCCGAGTAACCCTTTATGAATCTTCGGTAATACCCTGTCAGACCAAGAAATGATCTAACTTCATGCACGTCTTTTAAAGTCATCCACTCGTAATAGCTTGAATTTTCTTTGGGTCCATGGCAACCTCCCCACCTGAGATCAAGTGTCCCAAGAAATCTATCTTGGTTTGACCAAATGCGCACTTGCTTTCTTTAGCATACAACTGGTTCTCTCTCAACCTCTGAAACACTTTTTCTAAGTGTTCCACATGTTCCTCGATTGTCGAACTGAAAATCAGAATGTCATCAATATACACCACTACGAACTCGTCTAGATAGTCTCTAAACACATCATCCATCATTGTGCAAAAAGTTGCTGGAGCATTGCACAACCCGAATGGCAAGACTAGAAACTCAAATGATCCATAACGCGTTCGAAAAGCGGTCTTCTCAATGTCATTCTCTGCTACCCGAATCTGATGGTACCCCGATCTCAAGTCTATTCTTGAAAAATACTTTGCTTTCGATAGCCTATCAAATAAGTCGTCCACTCGTGGAAGAGGATACTTATTTTTGATAGTTATCGCGTTCAGTGCTCGATAGTCCACACACATTCGCATCGTACCATCCTTTTTCATTACAAACAAGATAGGTGCACCATATGGCATCGACTAGGTCGAATGTGTCCTCGACCAATCAATTCTGTCAGCTCTCTTCAATTCTACTAATCTTGAGGATTCAACCGATATGGGGCTCTTGCCGGTGGAGACGAACCTGGCAAAATCTCTATCTGTGGTCCACAACTCGACGTGGAGGTAACTCGGGCGGCAAGTCTTCTGGCAACACATCCTTAAACATGTTCAAGACTTCCAAAATAGGTTTAGGAACAGATTCTTGACCATCTCCTATTTTGACTTCACCAGTATCCAAAACCATTGCAAGAAACACACGTTCCATGTCTAACTGCCTTACGCAACTGAGTTAAGGTAAGGAACATAGGATTCCAATCCTTATCAGTTAGCGTTTCCATTTTGAGCGTGGTTTTTCTAATGTCTCTTTATCTGCTGCAAGCGTGATTCGATTATCTCCAAACCCCTCATTTCGATTACATGTTTATGGAACCATTCCATACCCAAAAAAATCAAACCCCGTCATATTCAAGATGTCAGAGTTTTAACCCAAAGGGCCAACACGTGGCAACACATGGCTGCTAGGTGGCCATTCGGCGTCATCACCCTGTGTGAGCAACGCTAAGTTCCCTAGAACAACCCCAACGACCCCTAGGGTTAGACTCTAAATGCCCAAGTGGACAAGAGACTTAGGGTTTAGCCTAAGTCTCCCTAGAATGTCTACCCCCAGAACCCTTGAGGGATAACCCTAGTTGACTTAGGGTTTAGCCTAAGTCTCCCTAGAGTGTCTACCCCAAAACCCTTGAGGATAACCCTAGTTGACTTAGGGTTTAGCCTAAGTCTCCCTAGAGTGTCTACCCAAAACCCTGAGGAATAACCCTAGTTGACTTAGGGTCTTGCCCTAGAAGACCTAGACAGGCTCATGCCCTAACCCCCATCAAGGAGACGTGTGTTCCACACATACCCCGTGACAGAGCTAAGGCATTGTCACTTACCCCTTGAGGAATCACCCTCATCCGGGAGTAAAACCCCTTTAGGGCGACAAGGGGTACCCTGAACCACGACTAACCCTAAGGGTTTGAGTGGCCAAGTTACACCCTAGACCTAGGGCTAGTACTTAGTGAGGACACGAGTGTGCGCCGTAGGCGAACCGAGTGTTCTGCTAAGCAAACTCCTTAAGGCTAGGTTTGGGATACCCTAAGCACATGACCTTGCGAGTGCTTTACGAAAGGGCTTCTGCTATGAGCTTAGGTTGTTCAACCCCTGGATTCCAAGGAGAACACTCCCCTAGCCAAGTGTGCCAAAGCACACCTAGTTACGAGACCTAACCTCCCTCGAGCAGATGCCCAAGGCTTAGCACCCTAGTGCAAGCACAAGCATGCCTGTTTGCTAGAGTATCCAACCCCTTAGCGACAAGCCCATGACATAACCCCAAAGGGTGTGCCTCGGACGTTGTACCATGTGACATTTAGCCCAGTGTCACATCCCATGTGACACTGCCTTCCAGATGTGGGCTATCATGCCATAGCCCTTAGATTCAAGAGTTGCACCAAGTGCCACAAACGTGGCTCCTAAATGCCGACTCTAGAACCCCTCAATGAACCTCAGGAACCAGGTAACGTGAACCTGTCAAACAAGATCCCACGCCCACAGTTGGACAAGGACACGGATGTGCCTTGCTTGGCCGTGAGTGCTACACCTAGCTTGACGTGGAGAGGAGGCTGGAGACAAGCCTCAACCTCTGCCTCTTGGAACGTGCATCCCGACAAGACCTCCCAGGCATGGATTCGCCAACGTTAAGGGTAAGCTACCCCGAAGGTGGACGTACCCCTGGCATCTGGAAGTTAGGGCGGCACAACAGAGGGTTGTACCTTAACGACACAAGCTGAAGCTTGCACCGGCAGAAGAGCAACGAACTCATTCATGCCCAGGAGCTCCCTACATATACTCTACCTTATTTATGTGACGGAGCCCCCCCCCCCCCCCCCCCTCTTTTCCTGTTTTGTATTAGTGGGCTGGCACTGAATTCTAGCCCTTAGATAAATAGCAATATGAGCCTATAACTCACCCTTACTCCTACCCCTAAACCCTACCCAAGGGGGTGGGGTTTTAGGGCGTGGGTTAGGGCACCCTAGGGTTAGGTCAATCCTAGGGTGTTCTTAACCCTACTAACACGCCGAACTCATCTGCAAAGACCAATCAGCCTATTTGGGACGTCGAAAATTGGGGGTGGGTTTCTAGAAGGTAAGTTCTAGCTTCGCTTAGAGTTTCCTGCAAATTACCTATGACACCCGGCCGGACCATCACCAGATACCCAAGTGCACTAAGCGGGCCTGTTTCCTACTACATTTAGGGTCCATCAACATAGTACAGTAGGTAACAACAGTCAACGTCCAAAGTAAAGGGTCAAGTCATAGTAAAAACTATGACACAAGACAACTAAGTCTAGCTTAGCCTTCTAATCTTTGATTTGGATAGGAACTGCCCTTGCTATATTATTAATATTTTTGAGAACCTTTACCAAAATTGATCTTTATTTCACACATCTTTATTACATCCAAATTCAATCGATGAACTAGACTATGTTGCCCAGTATCGATCATCATTCGGACTCGGTCCCTTGTATCCTTCCTGTCAAATATAGCAAAGGGTCAATTTTGTCTTAAATAGCAAATAAGGCAGGTTGTGTCTGGCACAACATTACCTCTTCTGACTCATCTTCCGGATCTTCAAACGTTTCTGGTTTAGCAACTTCCTCTTCTACCATTGCCTTGAAATGTCCTGATTGTTGTGAGGGTGCTTGACACTCTTTAGCAAAATGACCAGGCTTGTTACAGTTATAACATTTCACAACCCCGCCTACGAACACGGGGGAGCAGACTTTAGAGCTGATCCTTTGGCCTGCTGAGGTGGTGGTAACGCCAATGGTTTCTAAATCCGGTGGGTCTTGATGTGTCCGAAAACTTGGAACTGCCGACAAAGGGACTTGCACTTCGAATTGATGGCAATTGATCTGGTCGCCTATCAAACCTTCTGAACCCAGACTTTGGAGGAAACTTCCTTGATTTAGGTTTTGCTTCCTCCCCTTTGTACAAGTCTTCTAACGACATGCCATAAGCAACCTTTTGAGCTGCCTCTTGACATTCCCGATAGCTTGTCGGCTTGTACCTTAAGATTTCTCTTTGCGTCTTCTCATTCAAGCTAGCCATGAAGCAACTTCGAGCTTCATCATCGCTCATATTTGGCACCAATCGCCGTACACTTTCGAATCGATAAACGTGGTCCATTGGACTTCCCCGAACTCCCTGTTGACAAAGTGTCAGGTTAGCACGTAATCACAAACCTAGATCATCTAGCATATACTACTTTTTGATCTCCTTTTTCATGTGCTTCCAACTATTTCAGTATCCACGTTCACCTTCAACAATTCGCCACCAAGTCTTAGCTTCTTCTTTAAGAAATGCTTGGCACATGCAACTTTTTCTGTCTTTCTCACGGAAGCAACCTCGAAATAGCTTTCCATATCATACAACCAGTCATCCAGAAACCTTGTAATCTTTTGAACCCATGAAATTCGAAGGCTTTACCGGTTTGAATTTACTAGGACCTCCACCACCTACTTCCGTCAAGAATCTGATTCAGAGGAACTTGACTCTAAGTCATGCTTCTCTTCTCTTTTTCCGTGTGTCTGTTGCGGAACATCTGGCACTGCAGTATTTCAAATTCGAATGGCAACATTATCGATTCAATCGTTCAACCCCAAAACATCCCCTCGAAGTTCGTTTAGAGCATCCATCATTATTTCTCGCCAACTAGGTCGTTGTCTCACTCTAGGGGGTCAACCTGGATCAGTCTCATCCATCTCCTCATTTTGAGCCTCTACAGCCCTCTTGCCTCAGGCTCTAGTTGCTTTCTCTTGCTCATCGTATTGAACCCTAGTTTCAACACTCAGAGAATATGCTTGGAATATTCCTAATATGAAGTTGGAAACACCCTGCACAGTTGTACACCCACACACATCAGCTTAAACCAGCATAAGACTTTCAGTCATACCTAGAATCTCACGTCGACTCACTGAGCAAGTGTTCTTCGAAGTTTGACAACTCACATGATCAAACTCTTCTACGCAGAATACAGACATGTCAACCGAAAGCAATAGAGTATATCAAGAATTTAGAGTTATCAAACATTGAAACACCCTACGACTTAAGGCAGCTACTGACCGCAAAGAACTTGCTCCGATACCAATTGTCAGAGTTTTTACCTGGTGCCACAAAAGGCGGCTTGCCAGGTGCCAACCCTGGAATCCCCTCTCTTGGAAACCCCACGGAACCTGGTAAAGTAAACCCGTATTAAGAACCCAAGCCTTAGGAAGTCAAACCCCTAGTTGACTAAGTCCTCAAACGAGACTCACCTTGTGAATCAAGATACACGGACTAGCCGAGCTTTAGGTGTCATTCCTAGCTTGGCGTGGTTGAGGCGGCCGGAGCAAGGCCTCAACCACTAGTTTTGCGAAACGTAACTCGGGCAATACCTTTGAGCTTGCGAGCAGGTTTTCGGACCAAGGAATCTGACTAATCCTTGGAAGTGGACGTGCCCCTTCTCAAAGGCAAGATCCTGCCACTGATAAGGGTAGTTTAACCCTAGGGTGGGTTGTACCCCTGTCGTGTGGAAGTTTGGGCGGACAACGGAGGGTTGCGCCTTGACGACACAAGCTTAGCTTGCACCGGTAGAAGGTTAACGAGCTCTTTTGAACCCAGGAAGCCTCACTACAATACTCTACCTTATTTATGTGACGGACCCCCCCCCCCCCCCCCCCCCCCCCCCCCCTCATTTACCTAAGTGAGTAAGTGGGCTGGCACGGAAATGCCAGCCCTTAAAGAAAATGGTTGCCTAACCTAATCCTAAACCTAACCCCTAGGGAGGGGGTTAGGACGTGGGGTTAGGGCAACCCTAGGGTTAGGTCAACCCTAGGGGTGTCCCTAATTCTTATTTTGACAAGCTATAATTTGCGAAGAACCCTAACCTGGAACGTCAAAACGGGGAGAGTTTCTAGAAGGTAAGTTCTAACTTCGCCTAGAGTTTCTTACAAATACCTAATGACACCGGCCGGACCATCACTAGATACCCAAGTGCACTAAACAAGCCTGTTTCCTACTACATCTAGGGTTTGTCACACAACTCGGTAAGTAACAATAGTTCAAACCCCAAAGTAAAGGGTCGAGTCATAATAAAAACTATGACACCACCCCTTCTATGCCTCCTGAAAAGGTGGGCCAGATTAATCTTGCCACCCTTCTTGATCCCCTAGATGGGTGTGCGGGATTAATCCTACCACCATCTCGGTCTCAGAGGAGAACTGGGCAGGATTTATTTAGCACACCCCGTCATATGATCAAGAAGGGTGGTAGGACTAATCTCGCCCACCATGGAAGGGATGGTGGAATTAATCTTGTCACCCTTCTCAGTCCCCTAAACTGGTGTGTAATAACCCTTTTCCATCTCAGACAGAAGTGGTCGGAATTAATTTGGCTCATCAATTTAGAAGACATAGAAGGGTGGCGGGATTAATCTCGCCACCCCTTCTATGCCCGGTGAAGGGAATTAATCCTTCCATCATTTTCACGCCTCCTCAAAGGGACGGCGGGATTAATCCTACTACCATGCATAAAAGGGTCGATGGGATTAATCCCGCCGGGATTAATCCTACTGCCCATGAAGCTAACCAAATAGCCTGCGTGAAGGGCGGCGAGATTAATCCCGCCACTCATGACCTACATGAAGGCCTGGGCGGCGGGATTAATCTTGCCGCCTTTGGTTATCCCCGCTCACACACAATATATATATGCATATGTATATACAGGAATGTGCGAGAGATGAATAAACATATATATATGTATATGTATATACGGAAGTGTGCATGTGTGCCAGAGATAGAAAATCAATAAGATTATACAGATACAAACACACACACACACACACACACACACATATATATATATATATGTGTGTGTGTGTGTGTGTGTGTGTGTGTGTGTGTGTGTGTGTATGGATATGTATATCATGTGTGTGCGTGTGTGTGCTAAATAAATTAAATTATACAGATACACACACATATATATAATGTATATGTATATGTGTGTGTAGGAGTGTGCGTGTGTGTGCCAGAGATAGATAAATTAATAAAATTATACAGATACACACACATATGTATATGTATATGTATATATGTATATCGTGTGTGTGTGCTAAATAATTAAATTATACAGACACACACATATATGATATATATATATATGTATATACAAGAGTTGCGTGTGTGTGCGAGAGATAAAAATTAATAAATCAATAAAATTATATAGATACACACACACACACACACACACATATATATATATATATATATATATATATATATATAATATATATATATATATATATATTATATATATATATATACATACACATATGAGTGTGCGTGTATGTGCGAGAGATAAATAAATAAATTTTATTATTAAGATACACACACATTAAATGTATATGTAAATACAAATAAATAAATATACATTGGAGTGTGCATGTGAAAGTGCATATATTAATACACATATATACATACACATATTATACATAGACATACATACATAGTACATAATACTGTAACATCAGTACATATTATGGATCATACATGATGTGTATATACGAAAGAAGAGAGACAAACTACATATTATGAACCATGCATGGTGCATATGTATGAAAGAAGGAAAATAGTACATATTATGGATCATGCATGGTGTGTATGTATAAAAGAAGAGAGAGAGTGTTAATAAATTAAATTCATACACATTACATATATTAATACACATGTCATATTATATAGTGTTTATAAAAATATAATATTATAAGATTAAATCTCATTTAAATAATGAATAGAACAATTTTATACTACGATGATTTTTATAAATTTATATAATTAAGTAAACAATTTAGTACTATTATTAAAGAGTTTATTATAATTATAATATTAATATATTATATTTTATAATTTTATAATTGCTTTAAGCTTCAAAATATATTTTCTTGCAGTTTTATTAATTGTGACTTTATTAACATATATAAACATAAAAATATATGATAATACACTCAACATGTATGATCCATATGTATTCAATCTGTGTATATGTAACACATTGAATTTACATATGTAATATGTATATATGTCTGTACCCATTTGACCATTTTAACATATTCATTATCAATAGACCATGTGCGTGTGAATAACCGTTTGTTCATATGTGAGATTGATACTCACAATTATACTGTAAAATCATGGATTTTTTTCTTATGCAGTTTCCAGTATTATTCACATTCGACCGGCAAATCAATCTCTAATCCAGCCAAAGGAGTGCTTAAGCTGTATGAGTTGCATGAATTTGTGGGAACTCTCGCTATTATTGATCACTGGTTTAGGGTTTAGGGTTTATCCACCCTAAACCCTAAACTCTAAACCAGGTGAATTATTAATTTATAGGTGATATGTACAGTGGGCTATAATAAATACACACATGTATATACTTTGTGTACATATACACACACGCCTCATGTTCATACACAAAAGGACATCCTCATGTTTAGGAAATTATACATGTAATTTTACATTTATATGCATACACATATAACGTATATTTGTATCTAAATATGCTTAGATACCAGCCAGTGATTAAATCGTATTCAAAAAAATACTACGTAAATGTTTAATTACTAATTTAATTATTAATTTACTAATTATTAATTTAATTTAATTATTAATCTATAACTTTTTTTTTACTACGGCATATATCACTGATACCAGCATTTGAAGCAACCACCCTTGGTTAATTATGGCAATGTGTGTGTGTGAAGCATGTGGACATATGGTGTTTAAGTGTTTATATGTGGTTGTGCAATTTTTACATGCGCCTACATGCACATTACTTATATCTATGTATATGCATACTAAGTGGAGATTTTTTCTTGCAGAACTGTTCGGCATTACTGCTAGACACGCTGTTGTGAGCTTTGACGAGAAAATTCATCCTCTACATCTCCGTGCAAAAGGCGTTCAAAGGTTACACACCTAATCTCCATACCGATGCTAAATATAACGGTCTTTAAGGTTGAGCTTGTGGACGGTCATGAAATTCTACCACTTAAATTCCATCCTAGTATGCCACCTCCCACCAGTGAGCACCCCCCAATCTCTCTTTCTCTCTCATACACACACACGTCTAATGGTTGTATGTGTAGATTGTAAAGGTGACTCTTCTTGCTTTTCCGGGTTGGTGCATTGAGAAGATTACGCTGCCTTTGACTTTCCACGGACACGTATCGATGAAAGACAGTAATTGTGTGTTCCGAAATGTCGATTATGTGGCTGTTCGGGTGGACCATTACTTTTGGACGGGAAAGTTATCGGTTTTCATCTCAATGGGTAAGTGCTGCATATGAATACTAGTTGATATATTAAAGGAATGTATAACATACATACAATATGTGTACATATACAACTACTATAATAACATGTGTATATAAATATAGAGAGAAAATATACATTACTATAATAACATGTGTATATAAATATAATAACAGGCTAGATGATGATGGATTAAACGAGGACAACAAGAAATACCCTGATGTTAATGTGTTGGAGAGAGATTTATTGTTTCTTGTTAAGTCCCGGGCAAGAAGACTTGGAGTATGACAAAGAAAATGAGCATGTGGAAGATCAGCAGGTGGATGTACTGACACGTCTTGATTAATTTCAGCAACAACTTGAGGCTGTGAAACGAAAATTACAATCAAATCTACTTCAGCAGAGTATGTTTCTAATGACGCTGTTCTAACAAATCTTCAGCAAGAACTAGCTGTTGACCATAAACGAGCGGTAATAGATTTAATATACTCATTCTAAATCTATATATATGTATCCTAAATAATACTAAAAAGTTCATTGTTTATTACAGGGTACCCATGTTCAGCCTCGTCCTTTTCGTCGCCGCCGACGCATCACATAAGGTTCTTCTATATACACTTACGGTTTTTTCTATAACTGTTAGTAGATATAAATGTGTGTAGAAATCGTTGGTCCACTGGAGCCTGGATTTTTTCGTATACGTACGTTTAGATTAACAACAACTCTAATAGGCTAGTTTGCAGAATACGACTCCCCTTTTATTTCAATATTATTTAAGAGGGATTTAAGATACTGAGTCTTATGACATGGGGAATATTTAATAAAATAAATTAAAAAAAAAAATCCTTATTAAAAACTAAAAATTAAAATTGTAATGCATTTCTGAATTAACATATTTTTTTATTTAAATGCATTTATGAATGGGTTTTTAATGTATGTTACAGCTAAGAAATGTGAATTTTCCTTTTCTTTCTTATACATGTTCTAATGGGGGGGCGTGTTCTACAAGTGTCCCCACCTGGGTGCTTTGTGTATCATATGCGTACTCAAACACACGCACGCAAAACTATGTTAATGTAAACACATAGACAAAAATGGGAAGTACGCTTGTTAGACATACATATCTTACTTCCAAAACTCCCTGTGTATATACACACACACACGAATAGCTCTAAACACATCATCAAGCTTATATACAAACACAGACTCTCTCTCTCTCCCACCCACAACACATAGACTTGAATGGATGTTTTGTTAGCTTTCAGCACACTATCAAGTTCCAACTTCCAAGGTATCTGCAATTTGTTTATAGCAGCCCAACTCTTTCATGCAGAGGTACTTCATTATCTTTTAAACTAGTGTTAATGATTTAGTGCGTATAATTGTGGAAGCACACATAGACAAGCTCGAGCTTATATAGTTACTTTCTTTTTTTAAAGTACTTTATTGTTGTTTATTTAGCATACTTGGAACTATTTAATTCTACAGCCAGATATAATACCCAATGTACGCTGCTTAGGTCTTAATATTATTGCTCAAAACACTTTTTCTAATTGCCGTTGTTGGACTAGTGCTGCAAACAGGGTTTTAATTGCAAACATGTAGTAAGAACACGATGAGTTTATCAAAGACGAGCGTGTGTATATGTGTTACTTAGATGCTTTTAAGTGTTATAATGTGCGTGTAAGTAGATAAGAATTTAATTACACGAGTGTTTAAGTTGTCATCTCCATCTCTCTCTCTCTCTCTCTCTCTCTCTCTCTCACCACACACACACACACACACACGCACGCACGCACGCACACGCACACAGACTTGAATAGATTTTTGTTAGCTTTCAGCACACTATCAAGTTTAGTAACATCAGTCATCAACTTCCAAGGTGTCGGCATTTTGTTTCTAGCAGCCCAACATTTCGTCCAGAGGTACTCAATTAGCTATTAAACTAGTGTTGATGTTATTGCTCAAAACACTTTTTCTGGTTGAGTTCCTGTGCTGTTCATTGGGCTAGTGTTACAAGCAGGGTCTTGATTGCAAACATGTAGTAAGAACATGAGTATAGCGTGTGTATATGTGTGCATATGTGAGTACTTAGATGCTTTTAAGAGATGTAATGTGCGTGTAAGTATATAAGAATTTAATTGCACGAGTGTTTAAGTTGCCATCTCTCTCTCTCTCTCTCTCTCTCTCTCTCTCTCTCACACACACCACACACACACACACACATACTTGAATGGATTTTTTGTTAGCTTTCAGCATCGTCCAGAGGTACTTCATTAGCTTTTAAACTAGTGTTTAATGATTAGTGCTTATAAATGTGGAAGCACACATAGACAATCTCGTTACTTTTTGTTTAAAGAACATTGTTATACGTGGAACTATCCAGATATAATACCCAGCTGCTTAGGTGTTACTATTATTGCTCAAAACAGTTCCTGTGCTACTCATTGGACTAGTGCTACAAACAGGGTCTTAATTGCAAACATGTAGTAAGAACGTGATGAGTTTATCAAAGAATATAGCGTGTGTATATGTGTGCATGTGTGTACTTAGATGCTTTTAAGTAGTTATTATGTGCGTGTAAGTAGATAAGAATTTAATTACACGAGTGTTTAAGTTGTCATCTCTCTCTCTCTATATATATATAATACACATGCATCTCTCTCTCTATATATATATAATACACATGCATATGCACACATTGTGTGTGCACATATATACGGAACGATGTGTATACACTGTACAATGACATACATAATTAGACCTCTTCATACCATGTATACAGACACGTACATAAATCAAATCTGCATAAACATCTTATTGAAGAGGTCTGTCTTGCTTGATGGCTGACTACAACCGTATATGACACACAGTTGCACAGAATCTATGGCTATTGTGACAGATAACTTTGCTTTTGAGTGCATATATATATATTATGTATGTATCACACACACACGCACGCATGTATCAGCTTTGAAAATGGGAAGAGTAGAGAAAACTTGTTTTTTGCATTTCAAACAGGATGCTGTATAAATTTCACGTACACGCACGTGCGCATATACACAACTCTCGCACGAGCGCGTGCACACACACGCACACACACAATTTTGTCACAAGCAACAGGCAGGCTGCATATCTACGGCTTACATGAATTTGTTACATTTCGTACACCTTAATATTACCAGTCTTTGAGGTTCAATAAACAGATATGGTGTGTGTGCGCATGCGGTGTGTGTGTGTGTCCTTGCGTGTGTAACACAATAAGGCATTAGAATGGAACCAGGCATGAATATGCATACTCGTATGCACTTTAGTGATAAGTTGCATACACATACACAGAGAACATCCCAGTAGATTTTGCATATGCATATGTATGTAAATGCAAGAGTATAAAACCACACAACATGTATCTAACTGACACACATATACATGTTATTTATGCATATACTTGTAGATTTTATAATTATTTGAGCTTTTAGGATGCAATGGTTGTTTGATGAAGAGGAGAGAACAGTGATAGCGTATATATAATCTACGGGGGAGAGTGGGGTGGCAAAATCTTGGAGTGGAACGCATGATGGTATGCAACTCTTTGGACGTGGAGGTGATTTTAATTTAATAAGTTATATAGTTATTTTATTCCTTAAAATTTATGATGGAGAACATCCCAGTAGATTCGGCAAATGCATATGTATGTAATGAACGAGTATAAAACCACACAATATATATATACGTACATGCACTCACACACGTACAAACACATGTTATTTACATGTATACTGATTCGAGCTTTTAGGATTCTATGAGTTGTTCGAAGGGGAGAACAGTCATATAATCTACAGGTGGCAGGTGGCATCTGCTACAAACAAATGGGATATATGCAGCTCTTTGAGGACGTGGAGGTGATTTTAATTTAATAAGTTATATACTTATTTATTGGTTAAACTTTAATACATTTTAAAGGGAATGATAAATTTACAATTATCTAAACGTTTGTGTTGACTAAAGAAGAATATTTTAGTTTTAGAATTTATATTAGAAGCCTTTAGTTATTCTCGTTTCAGCTTCTAGGTTAACAAGAAATAAAGTTTTTTTTTATTTTTAATATTATATACTTTTAATATTTCTTATTTTTTATATTCCCACATAACAAAGTATTTCTGCATTATGTTTCTATATCCTTTGGAGCTTCTTAACACCCCTTTCTCCAAGAGTCTGTATTATACTTATCCGTACTTGTTCAAAACTTCTTATCATGAATTGATTAAAAATGCTAACAACATAGTATAAAAATTTCAAAAAAAAGAAATTTCTATGGATTAAATGGTTATAAAGGGTGAATGAAGGCCTTATACTAACTTCACCACACACACACGCAGGCATTGTAGAGAAACAATGAAACTTGGTAGTAATTTGTGCTGAACTTAGTTATTATCCATGTTAAATATGTTTTTTAAGCTTTGAGTTACCTATTTATAAATTTGAGATATATATATAATGATATGCTTGTAGAGTATTCCTTTGTTTTTTATTATGTTTTACCACGTTATTATGATGAGATTGTATGATTAACACTTGTAATTAATTCAATGTAAAAATATTTTTAAAATGATATTTTAAGATGGAATATAGAATTAGTTTAAATCAGAAATTGTAGTGTTCTAAAACTATTTTAAAAACATCAAATTTCTCTATAGTTTTATGTGTGTCTTGTAAACAATGCTTTTGTAGCGATGTTACTTGAATCTTAACATTTTCATATTAACAAAATAAAATTGCTAAATTATAATAATTTAATAGTAAAAAAGATATGAAATATTGATATTGAAGACATTAATATTAAAGAAAAATATTGATATTTCATTTAAATAATATTTAAAATGATTGAAGGAATTATTTGGATTGCACTCAATTATTAAATTATATCAAACTCAAAATTATTAATTTATATTTTATATTAAGTTAAATGTGTTTACGTCAAGATATTAAAGTTCATATCAATAATTTAGAATGAGATGCAAGTTGTACTCACACGTAAAATGAATTTTAATACATGTTAAAGTGTAATTAACCCTTAATATAATTCTAAATGAAGTTATTAAGGGTTAATTATGTCATTACAACTTTTTTTTTCATATTCAAACATGCATACACATATTAAGTGTTGAAAATGTATTTATCAATGCACTTGTTCAAGTTGGTAGACTAGCAGATGTAGAGGCACTCTTTAAATGCATGCTTCATTTGCATGTTGCCCTAGCTTATGCATTGCATTAACTATAATAAATGGTGAATCACAATTAGAACCACATTTAAATATTTTTATTTTGAAAAATAATTATGAAAAATAAATAGATTATACTCCCATGCACTATATAAATAAGTAAAATTTATAATCTTTGTATATAAGTATGATTAAATTATTACTATTACTTTATAATTATATTAAAAGTATAATACAGTTACAATTCAAAACACTTTCGAAATATAAAAACACTAATTCCTTTATCTTTATATCTGTTCTAAAAAAAAATTTTAAAAATTTGTTTATTGTTTTATTATTTTAATATTTAATATAATTTAACATATTTTAAATATCAATGGCAATCATGAAGATCCAAATAATACATAATACATAAATAAATACAAAGCTTAATAACATGTATGTTTATATGAGTCATTAAAACTTTTAAGGACCAAATAGAGTTGTTGTGACATGCATTTTCTTACTTATAATCTTAAATATATACTTAAATTTTAATTTAATTTCATTTTAAAAATGTATTTATGTATAAATTATAAATAAAAATCAAAGTTAGGTTAAGAACATCCTTTAGATTTAAAATGATCCTTAAAACTTCATATTAGCATAATAATTGTGCATGCATAATTTCATGTCATGTTTTTAAAAAATAATATCAAAACTCTTATGATTATTTAATTTATTAAAACTAAAATATTCAATAGTGTTTCGCATGGTGCATTATATTTCATTTCATATTCACACCAGGTGGGACATGTATATCAACCACAATGTGTTAAAAAACCATAATAAATGTTATATATTCAACTTTTAAATTAATTAAATTTAGTGTCAACATCATGGTACAAATAAATACCTTAACAAAGTAGAACTTGTCTAAATTAATTAATTTCGATATATTAATTAAGATAGATATTATTAGGATTAATTAATTAATTAAATTACTTATTATTATGGACAAAAAAAGAAAAAGTATTAATTAAAAAGGTGAATTAATTTTTTATAAAGCTAGAATGCATCCATAATGTCAATATTAAGAAAATATTTTAAGAATATTCAGGGCTAAGTAAATAAAATATATTAAAATATTTGAAGATTGGTGGTCTATGAACTAGTGGTTTGATTATAGTATGTGTGCTTTAGGAGTTTTAAAAGTTTCAGAAAGATAATATTAAGAATAATTGGGATTTCAGAGTATTTCATTATAAGAACCCCAAGACTACATAATAAATATATAAAGACACAAACTCCAGTTGAGATTTGTATTTAGGTCCTATAATAGGATCAGTCACATCATAAATAACTTATAGTAACTTTTAAAATATATGATGTTAATTTTTATATAAACTTTAATTACCCCTTTGTTATAGAAACTTCTTTCGACTACACGTTATGAACCAAAGGAGCTTCTTAAAACTTAATACATGGTATACTTTTAAACCGAGACACTACACATTAAATACACAAGAAGACAGATTTCAATTGAGATTTATATTCAGTTTAAGGTTTATATATAGAAAATAAAAATATATTCCTCAAAATTTAAGTAGTAACATCTAAAATATACCTCTATATATACCCTACTTACCTTTACATAATTAATTTATATTTAAATTGTTGTATTTTAATAAGACTACATCATGCAAAAAACATACATTATCCACACTATTACTTTAGAACATGAAAAAAATATATGATAACAAAATCATAAAAATGTACCAAAAGAAATTAAAAGAATAATACATAAATAAATTATAAATATAAGATCGATGTAACATAAATTAATTGAACATAAGTTACAAGATTAAAACTAAGACACTAAAGCATTTCATTTGTGAGTTTACTCCGCTTATTAACCCACTCCCTACGAATTTCTCTCTGGAAACAAAAGAACTATCAACATACATTGTTACAAGTTCAATATATGGCAATACTTACCTTCCGTTTCTTGACCTTAGCTGAGGCGATGTTGAGTCATAGTCACTATACACAAACTCACCAATACAGGTTTCCATGGTAACATTATGTTCCTTCTTTCCTCCTGAATAGTAGTCTCCTGGTCCAGAGGTTCAGGAGGTGATAAAAAAGAAACTAAAGAATCTCTAGTATCACTCAGCATCTCAGGGCCTTCTTCACCAGTATCCTTGGCAAAGCTGTAAATAATATTAGTTTAATTATCCACATACAGGATGAATATAAGAGGTATCTTACAAGTAAACATGAATGCCAATGATTTGGCCATCAGAAAGAACAGCACCTCCTGGGCAGTCTGAAACAAATGAATCGTACTTCACTTTTCTAAAGATCAAGTGCTCCTCCCCTTCAAATAAGGACCCACGAAAGAACATTGGTTTAGGATTATGTTTATAACATTCAGGATATCCCACTAGAAACACTTCTGATGTGCCTATAACTCAAAAAGTCAGATCACACACACACATATACACACACATATACATACGTGGTCTAGGACGTTGGTGTTGAGGAAGCTGGAGGGGTACAAGAGAATGTCCTGGGACAAGGTCGATCTGGAAAACACTGATATCAAAGTGGGGAAAGCTAAAGAGATGAGTGAACTTTGCCACACCATCTGCACGTAGTTGATTGGGATGGATTAACCTCTCTGCTAAGCACAGCATGCTTTGCTGTTATCCCCAATAGAGCTGCAAGCAATCATGAATACAGACTCACAGCTAACACACACACTCACTTTTGTCTAGTTGAAATGATACAAAGAGTCCCAACAAACTCATCCCCTTCCCAGAGACTCTTGACTGCATTACAGACATTTACTTCAGAAGGATGTTTTACTTGCTCAGAGTCATCCACAAACCTGTGTTTATCACTTATGTTACTCAAAGTCCCATGTATGTATATATACATATACATGTATATATTAAGAGCTACCTGTATTTACCGGGATGTATGCTGACTGGTGATGATCCACCAAGAATATTGTGTGAGGAATCCATTTCTCCCTGTTAACTTACGCAATTGATAGAGAATATCTGCTGTGTTCGCAGGAAGTCCTCAAAAGGATATTCTCATTGTGCATATAGAGCCTCTCCACAATCACAATGGCCACTCTCTAATTCACAAACCCTAACATTTAATACCTAGATTTCTTAAAAAGGAGATGTGTCCTCCATGCAGATGCATGGTATATATAGCAATTGATACGTATATATGTGCTTCTGCAGATGTACACACACGAGTACTTTTGAAAGGGCATATCACATAATAAAATTCAACTACCTAAATGGTGTGTGTGTGTTTTTGCGTGCATGCGTGCGCGTGTGTATGTGACATGCTTTTTGTCTAAGAAGAATATGATACTTTGCAACGTATGAATACATTCATTAGTTTCATACTAGTTATGTGTATAGAAAGGATGTTTAAAATGTTTATTTGTTGTATTTATAGTAATTACAAAATCATATACATTTAAATAAATATATAGTCGTTTTCTCAGCTGAGGATATAATATAAAACATAGCAAGTTCACCAGAATAGAAACTTGTTTGTGTGTGTGTGAAAAGAGAACTGCAGCTAAATAACCCGGAAACTAACAAGGTTTACTAGTGGAAGGCATCACAGGCATCTCTCTCTCTCTCCTTTCAATATATAATCAAACAAACAAATAAATGTATGTATAATCATCAGCAATTATATAGTTTAAATACATGAAATTATACGCATAATAAGTGAATTGACGTACTGATACTCTTTGAATTTCTTCATGGGATCATAAATATATGGTGCAGTTAAAAAGCCTGTGTTCCTGACTTACAATACTATTACATGTTGCATGTAATAACACACGCAGGCACGCACACGCGCACACACACACACTTGTATACCTTTCTATCCAGATGTCGGTGAGAAATCTCCAAAGATACCCCGTTCAAAACCCTTCTTAGGATCGTAAAACCTTTCGACCAAGTTAGTCTGAAAAGTACATAAAAAATAAAAACATTGTAAACAGTTTGCTTATTTTTATATTAAGTTTACCTTTTAAACAAGTGCAACTTTAGCTCCCGGTCTCAAAGATAAGTTCACTCCCTACAAAGAACATACGTGCGGACAGACATGTATATGTACATAAATATGTACTAGTAACTAAGTGTGTATACCTGAAGCACCTGGACGGGAAGGATATGCAGTCTTTCGCCCTCAGAGTCGCTACTAGATATAACCAGGTAAAATAACACATAGATAACGTGTTCATATGCATATACGTATGCACACTATGATAAAATTGCATTATTAGTATATTATGTCTAGTATACCTTCATGTGTGTGTATATATATATTATATATATTATATTATATGCATATATGTGTATATAAGACTGTAGAGTATAAAGCAGTAAGACATCCCGTAGTCATTTTTCCATTCAGAGTCAGATTTGCCATATACAAAAAAGCTTACAATGGCGAGTGTTGCTGCACCAGAAACTGTTCCAGCGTATATCCCCCAAACCAGCTGAAATAATGTATACATACATAAGCATAAATACATAGTATGTCATATACGTGAAAGTCGTTCTATTAATACAAGTGTGTGTGATAAAACGTGTATTATACGGATAACTTACTGCCTGTTTAAGCCCGAGGTTCTAGAGTGTAGTCCAGTTTCTCACTATAACGAGCACATTCATAATCTTCTAATTAGCTATGTGCATGTGCGTGCGTGCGTATAATGTGGCCATTCTGGTTGTGTTAATGGACCCTAAAGTACTTAATTAAGTTTATTAAATAGTAATATCTTATTATTATAATCGGCAACGGGTCTTCGTAAGGTCTTCAATGTTAGAAAAAAATCCTCCACAATTGACCATCTTAAACTCATCCTACGGTTATCCTCTTAGTAATTTAAAAGAGAGAATTAAGTTATCACATACACATAGTAATTTTTGGAAGAGCGAGTTACAAAGAGAGTTAACTTTATAATTGTATAACTCTTTAAATGTATTTGACAACATTAACTTATCACACACAATAATTTAAAAGAAGAGAATTAAATTATTACATACACACACTAATTTGAAAAAGAGAATTAAGTTATCACATATAACAACTTAAAAAAAAAGAGTTAAGTTATTATATACACATAACAACTTGAGAAAAAGAGAATTAAGTTATCACAAACACATAGTAAGTTGAGAAAGAAAGGCTTTGAGAGGTAAGTTATTATATACACATAATAATAACTTGAAAGAGAAAGACTCAGATAGCTAAGTTATTATTACACACAATAACTTAAAAAAAGAGTGTTAAGTTATTACACATATAATAAATTTTTAAAAAGAGAATTAAGAAGAGAGTTAACTTAATAAGTTGTATAATTCTTAAACATATTAGAAAAGAGAGAGGGAGTTATCACATATACATAGTAATTTAAAAAAAAAGAGTGTTAAATTAATATACACATAGTAATTTGAGACAAAAAAGTTAAGTTATTACATATACACAATAATGAAAGAGAGAGTTAAGTTATCACATATACATAAAAATTAAAAAGAGAGAGAAGTTCAAAGGCTGAGTTATCACATGCATACAGTAATTTAAGAAATAAAATTATTAAATTATCACATACATAATAACTTAAGAGAAAGAGAGTTAAGGAAAGAGCTAACTTAATAAGTTGTATGACTCTTTAAACATATAAAGAGAGAGTGGGACAAAGTTAAGTTATCACATACACACATAACTTAAAAAAGAAAAAGTGTTCAATTATCACATATACATAGTAATTTGAGAGATATAAATTATTAAATTATCACATACACATAACTTGAGAGAAAGAGAATTAATGAGAGAGCTAACTTAATAAGTTGTACAACTTTTTAAATTATTAGAGAGAGAGGGGGACAAAATCAAGTTATCAGATACACATAATAACTTAAGAGAAAGAGTATTAAGTTATTACATATACATTAACTTAAGAGGAAAAAAAAATTGGAGAGGGAAAGAGTTAAATTATCACATACAATAACTTAAAAAAAAGAAAAATAAGAAGGGAATAAATTAATCATATACACACATAAGTTTAAACATGGGTAAACTTAGGAATTTAAGAATAACAACTAGGTTAAGGATTCATTAAATAATTAACTATTGTTAAGCCAACAATGGTATTAGCATTATGTATACTAGTACACTTGCCAACCTTGTGTGATAATTTAACATTGTTCTCCTCTTTCTTTAATATATTTAAAGAGTTATTACAACTTATTAAATTCACTCTCTCTCTCAAAAGTTACTATGTATAAATAACTTAACATTTTTTTTTAAGTTATTGTTTATATGTGATAACTTAACTCTCTCTTTAATAAAATATCAACCATTAGATGGGTTTAGGAGGGTGTGCCATTAATTCATGATTTAAAGTGATAGTTGGATTGGGTTTAAGATTTAGGGCATTGAATCATATTTGAGTCTAAGATAACTGTGGATGTGCAAATTTTTAATTGAGATATTCATTTAATTCCTTTAATTCATGAGATAATCATAATTATTATATTTGTGAATCATAAACTCAATTATATTTATTTAATTCATTATTAATTTACTTAATAATAAGTACAAATGCAAGTTGTAACTAAAATGGTATGGCTATAGTCCCATTTCCTAATAATTAGCAATTTTAGCTATTTAATTAGCATTTTCTAATATTAAAGGAATATTCTTTAAATATATGTTTGAAAAGAATATTCTTTAGAATATTCTATTTTGTATTTACCCTTTAATAAATTATAGCATTCATTGAAAAAATTAATAACATTATAAAAGTAGAAGTATTAAATTATATAATATATTGCCTAATATAACAATTAAGGAAGAGCATAAGAGGTACATTATATAAATTGATGTTGTTATTAAAATATTAATATTTAAATATAACATTATTAATTAAAAATTTGTAGTAGTAATAATATATATATATAAAATCCTATAATAATATAGTCAATCTTCCATCATTTTTTAAATTTATATAGTTAAGTAAACAATTTGGTACTATTATTAAAGAGTTTATAATAATTATGAATATTAAATATATGATATTTTATAATTTTGTAATTGCTTTAAGCTTCAAAAACATACATTCCCTTGCAGTTTTGTTAATCGTGACTTTATCAACGCTTCTTGACATCCACCCATATCGAATGGATTTAACATTTATAAAACATGCTGGGTCTTTTTGATTGGGAGACCATGTTTTCTCTAGGCATCCATTATATCTTTCGCTCTCCTTCTCGTGTCGCCTTTTTTGTGGTTTGAACCATGCAACCTTAACAATACTATTTTTTGTGATTACTTCAGGTGTGTCGATAATTTGACCCATCCAAATAGGCTGATTATATGACGCATCTGGAGTAATGAGAACCATCATTAGTTTTTGAAGATCCTGGCAGCAATCAAAGTATGCTTTAGGTTTTTGGTTCCTTTGTCCAACAAAGTGTGGGGTTTGCACTTCCACATCACTACTGGCTTCTATGTCGTCTGTGCTCAGTGATGTCATTTCAATCTCCTCTCGCCACCTTGTTTTAGGCCAAAAAGGGTGTTGCAATTCTGTACTTGTGACAGTAGGCCCTTCCAACTCTCGAACAACAGTCTCCCAATAGTCGACCACATGCTTATATAGTTCTGAGTAACCAGTTGCCTTATCAGAATTCTTTGGCATCGATTTTTGAACCCATGCCACATATTTTTTGATGCCATCAATAATAACCTCTTTTCCTTGAGCTGGGCACTCAATGGAATAGGGTCTGGTTGTCCTTCTGGGAGAAGTGGCTTTCCATTCTCTCCACTTTTGAAGAGCATTAACCCTCTTTCGGTAACCACTCCTGCTCTGATGGCCGTAACTTGTACTGCATAATAGGTATACCATCTCGTATGGAGAAAAAGAATTGTAGCGGCACAAGGTGACCAACTAAAGAATCACTCCCTCTTTTATATACTCCTTGAGAAATTTTTTGAAGTCTGGCACCTCAGTCACAAGCAAAGCACAACTTTTTTTGGAGATGCAATTTTCAAAAAGATTCATCATATGCGGTAAGGTAAGTGCACTTGTCCTTTTTGTAGAGTTGGAGACCTTGCTGAAGAACGCATCAATATCTTCATGAGTGTGACCAACCATAAGAAAACTGAGCGTGATTGTTTCAAACACACCTTTGGCAACAAGCATTGACAAGTATGCTAGCACATATCTAGAAAATAAAAGTAAGTATGAGCTTGAGAAACCCTTAAGTAAAATGATTTACCTATTTTTGTTCTCGCCTGCACAATTATCCATCTGTAAAAGCAAATGACGAGGAAGCTTATTTGATGTTGAGGACACATGTACACTATTTGAGCTAGATCCCTCCACTGAACCTGAACTCTCAACAGGGCCATCTGTTTTTTGTGCAGGTTGCTGACAATGCCTCTCATATTCCCAAGTAGCCTCAAGTGCAGACGTGTTCATGAGAGCATTATGTAAAGGTTGAAGGTGTTGTTTCTTCACTTTGAGATCACTGATAGGACTTGTCTGTGAGTGGGCTTCAAGGTTTCTGAAACACATGGCCAACGACCCAATAGTGAAATTGGAGTCGCTAGACCAATGTGGAAGTGAAAAGTGTCCATATGACTCACAACCGTGTCCATGTGTTAGCACACCTGTCAATGAAATCGGAAGTTTCATGACATTTCCAAGGCACTTTGGTGTTGCAACGAGCTTTGGAATGCTGGTCTTTGAATGATCCATCTTGTCATGGATCAAGCACAGGTACTCTGATGGGCGTGACACAGAAAGCATGCGGTGTGCATAGTACTGAGACCGGCAAGTTTGTTGTGCAATCATGTGGGCCTCCATCTTCTTTTGAATGGCAGTGATCTCCACCAAGGTTTTTGCACAAGCCTCTGCAGCCTTCAATGATGTACAAGTGTCACACTTGGAAAAGCTAGAGTGTTTTGCAATCTCCACATCCTTAAAATGAGTATTCCATATGTTGTTGAAGGTACCAGTGCAGATTGCTTGAGCCCCATCAACTGAGGCACTTGTTCACATGTTCACACAGCTTCAATTGAGTGTAGATGAAGGCAAAACCTTGAGATTTTCCCTGACCCCTGCATTTGTGGTTCGGCATTTGTGAGGCATCCTGTCTGCATTTGCTTCCACAAAAGCCTTGAGTATCTCTATGGCTGCCATAATGTGAGAGCGGGTTTTGACCAAGCGAGTGTTCCCATGTACTGAGGTTCGCGCTCCATCTAGCCACTCATCCCTCCGACGGTAGAACGTGGTCTTTGGGATCCCGTATATACTGTACCAAGCTTTGAAGCAGATGGCCACCTTATTAAATACCATGGATGTACTCTGATAACCTGTGTCCGAGGCCATTCCATCAATACACCCAGTTAGTGCAGCATATACAAACTCATGCCTTTGCTTTTGGGTGAGCGTACGAAAGACATGTCTACATTGGGTAATTTCATTCCGGTCTGCCATCTGACAACACTTCTTCTTGCAGCAGTCAATCGTGGAAATGCTCGTAACACTTTCGGAAGATGTAGGATCCATCTTACCCTCTTGCTGAAACTTGCAGGGGAAGATCTGCAACCTTTTTCTTACAATAGGACCAATGCAAGGAACCTCTTCAAATATGATTCCGGGTTGTTATTATTGAAATCCAACCCAGAATATGTTGAACCATCTTGCCGTCTTAATTCAGATGTTCGCCACCTCACGAGGGATCCAGGATGCAAAGTGCCATTAGGTGAAACCTCTGTCACAACTACACCCACGAAGTCGGACCCTAGTTTCTCTTCTGACACTGCTTCCATTGGATTTATAGCTGTGATGATGCCTCTCCCAACCTCAATCTCATGAAGAAAGAGAATCACCTCATCCATCACAGCAGGCAAGCCATCATCTGGAAAACTCGTGCTACTGTTTGTTTGTGACTCTGTATATTCTGTGTCAGCCTTGACTTCATCCAAATTCCACAATACAGGAGAACCCTCCTCAAATTCCATTCCGGAACCTCAACATGCTTGAAAATGGTGTTCACCCATACGTACACACAAGATCCTTGGGCAATATTGTGACATGATGCATTATCATCTCGAACTTCCACAGTTCCAGTGCCAACTATCTCGTTGTTCCGAAGAAGACATACTTTATCTCCAGTATTATACATATTGTCCTGCACATAAATAATTGTGTTATTTATGATATCTGTTTATGCAATATTTTAAGAAATCATAACTGCGGTTGCTTAATAATATGCATGTGCAATAATACATAATTATGTATAAAGATAATATCTCATGCTTTATTAATACAACTGATGGGCGGGATTAATCCCGCCCACGACTCCTCCCGAGGAACGAGGGGATTAATCCCGCCGCGACTCTACCCCTTCGGAGAGAGTCGGCGGGATTAATCCCGCCTCGTTCCTCGTCGGAGAGGGCGGGATTAATCCCGCCGGACTCTACCCCATCGGAGAGAGTCGGCGGGATTAATCCGCCGCCGATTCTCCGCGAGGAAGATCGGCGGATTAATCCGCGGCTCCTCTCGAGAAGGCGGCGATTAATCCCGCCGCGGACTCCCTCCGACGAGGAAGTACCGGCGGGATTAATCCCGCCGTCTTCCTCGCGGAGATCGGCGGGATTAATCCCGCAAATCCTCCGACGAGGAAGAGGGGCGGGATTAATCCCGCCCACAACACTAACGGAGAATAGGCGGGATTAATCCCGCCCACAACTCTGACGACGGGAATAAGCGGCGGGATTAATCCCGCCCACAACTCTCTCGAAACTATGATTTCAAAGAGATTCGGGATGAATCCTGCCAAAATATTTAAAACAGAAGTGGTGGCGAGATTAATCCCCTTCTCTGCCTCCTAAAATGGTTGGCGAGATTAATCCCGATAACTCTTTTAATAAATTCAAGTAATCTTTATTCAGTTGAGAGAGTTATCGCGGGATTAATCCCGCTCTTTTTAAGAGGCGGAGAAGCATTGCCCGGACTAATTTGCCATAGCTATAAAGGATGGTGGCGGGATTAATCCGCCACCTCTTCAAAGAGGCGAAAAAAAATGGCCGGATTAATCCCGCCGCCCGGCTAACCGAGAATATTAAGTTAAAGTATATTTAAACGGGATAAATCCCTAAAGAATATATTGTAATCCTAATGCATTCCTAAATCCTAAATTCTAAAATTTAAGAGAGAATGTAGAGAGTGAATCTTTATAAATATATTTAAATTTGTTATAATACTTACTTGTAAACAGCACTGAAGGCGCCGTGCTTTCCTATAAACAATAGTGCACCCAATTTAATGTCGCTCCTGAGCTGATCACTAAGAAGAAAAAAGAAAATCTGAAGAGTAAAAATAAAGAAATGAAAAAACCCTTGTCAGATCTGAATTTGAGTGGGAAATTAAATGCATTTTCAAATTTACATGTCAGACGACAATACTTATGTCAGAAATTCAAAATTTTTGAAATAACAGAAAAAAAATTTAAGATGAGTTGAAACAAATAACCGACATCTGACATATATACTCTCCAATTCCAATGAGTGTTTTAAAATTGCATTTAATGTCATTCAAGTGCTTCAAGCTGTTTAATATTACGAAATTTTTGAATTATTTTACATTCTTAATATTCAAGTATATATTATTATATATATATATATATATATATATATTATAACACACACACACTAATACAATAAATAATTTATATTATTATGTATCATTTAAAATATATTCATAGTCTGTTTATTATTATTATTTTCTTAATTACTCGAGTAATTAATTTACATTTCCTACTATTAATGGGATATTCTTTATTATTTTTTAATATTCAAAGAATATTCCAATATTAAACTGATTATCATAATTAAATTAGTCTTATTCTTAATTTTCAGTAATTATTCTACATTCGTATATATTAATGGATTTTCTCAATTAATTTGTTATTATTTCAAGAATATTCTATGTTAAACCTTATTATCAATATTAAATTAATATATATTATTAAAACTATATACTATATATTAGATAAAATATATTATTGTGTATAATTTAAAATATGTTCATAGTGTGTATATTAATATCATTTTCTTAATTACTTGAGTAATTAATCTTCTTTATATTAATGGGATATTCTTTATTATTTTCTTATTATTCCAAGAATATTCCAATATTAAACATGATTATCATAAATAATTTAGTTAATTATTTAGTACTTGATCTACATTTGTATATATTAATGGGATTTTCTCAATTAATTCTTATTATTTCAAGAATATTCAGTGTTAAACCTTATTATCAATATTAAATTAATATATATTATTAAAACTATATATGGCTATATATTAGATAAAATCATATATTATTATGTAAATATGTTCATAGTGTGTTTATTAATATTACTTTCTTAATTATTCGATGTTTGTTTTGCACACATATATAAACACAATCATAAATTTATATATACACGTGCACACGCATTAGAAGCACTTACAGAGACACATGCACACACATGCACATTCCTTAAACCAAACTTGAGAAATTATATGTTGCTTCTTTATTAAAAAACATCATGTTCAACGCATGTATGATTTATATGTACTCAGTCTGTGTGTATGTAACACATTGATTTACACATAATATATATGTATTTTGTGTGTATACACGTGTGTATGTATATATGTGTACTAATATATGCAATGTGTACGATTTTATTTGTTAACACTCTATCTCTTCTCTCATACATACACAGTGTCACTATGCATAATCCCTTCTCTCATACATACACACCATGCATGATCCATAATATGTACTGATGTTACAATATTATGTAATATGTATAATGTATATCTGTGTATAACACTCACTCCTCTCATACATAAACACCATGCATGATCCATCCTAACCCTAAACCCTATGTAACACATTGAATTTACACATGTAATATGTATGTATGTCTGTGTGTATACACGTGTGTATGTATATGTGTGTACTAATATATGCAATGTGTATGAATTTAATTTGTTAACACTTTTTCTCTTCTCTCATACACACACCATGCATGATTCATATTAATATGTATTGTCTCTTCTCTCAAACATATACACCATGCATGATCCATAATATGTATTGTCACTCTTCTCTCATACATATACACCATGCATGATCATGTACTGTGTCTCTCTAATATTAATATGTACTAATATGTATGTATGTCTATGTGTATAATACTATGTGTGTATATATGTATCGCTGCACGTGAAACTTTAATACTCTCATGGACACACACATGTTAAACCCCTGCATGATTTTTATTATTGGGGTGTATGTGATACACCCACGCACACACACACGCTGATAATATAATAAAAGAATATTCGTTTAGGGCGAATCTATAGTTTATTCTTTTTAGGGTTTAAGTATATTCTTAAAAGGAATATTTGATTAGGGTTAATATATATTCTATTCCTTTTAGGGTTTAGGTATATTCCTAGGGTTTCAAGAAGTAAGGCAGCAGAGGAGGCGGCTGTGAAATCTCCTTCTCTCTCTCACACACAAGTTGTCATAGTTTTTACTATGACTCGACCCTTTACTTTGGACGTTGACTGTTGTTACCTACTGTACTATGTTGATGGACCCTAGATGTAGTGAGAAACAGCTCCGCTTAGTGCACTTAGGTGTTTAAGGGTAGTTCGGCCGGCTATCTTTAGATATCGCGAGAAACTCTAAGCGAAGGTAGCACTTACCTTCTAGAAAACCCACCCCCAATTTTGACGTCCCGAATAGGCTGATTGGTCCTTGCAGATGAGTTCGGCGTGATAAGTAGGGTTAGGAACACCCCTAGGGTTGACCTAACCCTAGGGTTCCCTAACCCACGCCCTAAAACCCCACCCCTTGGGTAGGGTTAGGGGTAGGAGTAAGGGTGAGTTATAGGCTCATATTGCAATTATCTAAGGGGCTAGAATTCAGTGCCAGCCACTAATACAAACAGGAAAAGAGGGGGGGGGGGGGCTCCGTCACATAAATAAGGTAGAGTATACGTAGGAGAGCTCCTGGGTTCATGAATGAGTTCGTTGCTCTTCTGCCGTGCAAGCTTCAGCTTGTGTCGTTAAGGTACAACCCTCTGTTGTGCCGCCCTAACTTCCAGATGCCAGGGGTACGTCCCACCTTCGGGTAGCTTATCCTTAACGTTGGCGAATCCATGCCTGGGAGGTCTTGTCGAGATGCACGTTCCAAGAGGCAGAGGTTGAGGCTTATCTCCAACCTCCTCCTCCACGTCAAGCTAGGTGTAGCACTCACGGCCAAGCAAGGCACATCTGTGTCCTTGTCCAACTGTGGGCGTGGGATCTTGTTTGACAGGTTCACGTTACTTGGTTCCTGAGGTTCATTGAGGGGTTCTAGAGTTGGCATTTAGGAAACACGTTTGTGGTACTTGGTGCAACTCTTGAATCTAAGGGCTATGGCATGATAGCCCACATCTTGGAAGGCAGTGTCACATGGGGATGTGACACTGGGCTAAACGTCACATGTACAACGCCGAGGCACGCCCTTTGGGGTTATGTCATGGGCTTGTCGCTAAGGGGTTGGATACTTTAGCAAACAGACATGCTTGTGCTTGCACTAAGGTGCTAAGCCTTGGGCATCCGCTCGAGGAGGTTAGGTCTCGTAACTAGGTGTGCTTTGGCACACTTGGCTAGGGAGTGTTCTCCTTGGAATCCAGGGGTTGAACAACCTAAGCTCATTAGCAGAAGCCCTTTCGTAAGGCACTCGCAAGGTCATGTGCTTAGGGTTATCCCAAACCTAGCCTTAGGGAGTTTGCTTAGCAGAACACTCGTGTTCGCCTACGGCGCACACTCGTGTCCTCACTAAGTACTAGCCCTAGGTCTAGGGTGTAACTTGGCCATTCAAACCTTAGGGGTTAGTCGTGGTTCAGGGTAACCCTTGTCGCCCTAAAGGGTTGTACTCTCGGATGAGGGTGATTCCTCAAGGGGTAAGTGAAATGCCTTAGCTCTATCACGGGGGTATGTGTAGAACACACGTCTCCTTAATGGGGGTTAGGGCATGAGCATGTCTAGGTCTTCTAGGCAAGACCCTAAGTCAACTAGGGTTATCCCTCAAGGGTTCTGGGGGCAGACATTCTAGGGAGACTTAGGCTAAACCCTAAGTCTCTTGTCCACTTGGGCATTAGAGTCTAACCCTAGGGGTCATTGGGGTTGTTCTGGGGAACTAGCGTTGCTCACACAGGGTGATGACGCCGAATGGCCACCTGGCAGCCACGTGTTGCCACGTGTTGGCCCTTTGGGTTAAAACTCTGACACAAGTGAGATCTCGATCTCTCTCTCACACGTTGTGCACTCCTGAGTATTTATTTATTTTTATTCACATATATATTATATGAATGTGTATCTTAATAATATAATTTAGATCTCTATCTCTTGCACACACACGCACACTCGTATACATATACACACAGATATATATATATATATATATATATTATATATGTGTGTGTGTGTGTGTGTGTGTGTGTGTTTGTGTTTGTGTATCTGTATAATTTTATTAATTTATTAATTTTTCTCTTGCACACGCACGCACACTCCTGTTTATCTGTATGATTTTATTTGTTTCGCTCACATACGCATACTCACGATATACATACACACACACACACACATATATATACACCTATATACATATAATATACATACATATATTATGTGTACTAGTATCTGTATAATTCTATTTATTTATCTATTTTTGCACACACACGCACACTCCTATACATATTATATATATATATATATATACACCACACACACACACAACACACATATATATATATGTGTGTGTGTGTGTGTGTATCTGTATAATTTAATTTATTTAGCACACACATACGATATACATATACATATACATATGTGTGTGTGTATCAGTATAATTTTATCTAATTTGTCTATCTCTGGCACACACACGCACTCTCCTACACACACATATACATATATATACATATATGTGTGTACCGGCGGATTAATCCCGCCGCTATATGGTGAGACGTGTAAGCGGCAGGATTAATCCCGCGCTATATGGTGAGACGTGTGTAGCGACGGGATTAATCCCGCTGCTATATGGTTAGACCCTCGGCGCGGATTAATCCTGCTGCCATTTTCAGGCAGGTTATTCGGTTAGCCTCATGAGCGGCTGGATTAATCCCGCCGCCTACGGATGCCCTGCACGGAATCCGGTAGGATTTATCCGCCGCCATTGGCCTGTCTGAAGGGCCTAGGCGGTGGGATTAATCCCGCCAGATTCCGCACAGGGCATTGGCGTCCGGCGGGATTAATCCTGCCACGTACGCATGCCCTGCGCAGAATCGAGCGGGATTTATCCGCCGCCAAAGGCTGCCTGAAGGGCCTAGGCGGCGGGATTAATCCCGTCCAATTCTGCACATGACATTGGCGTCCAGCGGGATTAATCCCGCCGCGTACGCATGCCCTGCGCGGAATCGGGCGGGATTAATCCCGCCGCCTAGGGACCGAGTGAAGAGCCTGAGCGGCGGGATTAATCCTGCCGAGCCTTCAATGCCTGTTGGAGGAATGAATCTCGCCACCCTTCCCTTTTTTCCTCCATTGGTGAGTCAGACCAATCCCAAATGTTTTTGTCTAAGACGTAGAAAGTTTACAACATACCAATGGAGGGGACTGTGAAGGGTGGCGAGATTCATTTTACCATCCCTTACATGGTGGGCGAGATTTCTGGAGCCACTAAAGGGGTTGTCAAATAAATCCTGCCAAATTCTCTCTAAGACCAAGAAGGGTGGCAGGATTAATTCCGCACTCCCGTTCAAGGCCTCCAGAAAGTGGCGAGATTAATCCCGCCCACTCTTTCAAGAGGCATTGAAGGAGTGGCAAGATTAATCCCGCCGCACCTTCCATGTGAATATATGTGTGTATTATATATAAGTTGCAATCTCATTTTATTTACTTTATCATCTTATCATAATATTTCGAGTAAAAGCTAGGAATCTATGTAAAACTGTTCAGAGCTCACATTTGTGGTGGTTCTAAAACAAAATGTTATCTTTCTTTTGCACTAGCACAAAGGTGAGCTTGGACAGTTAATTCTGTCCACTTCTCTCTATATATTATTTTTGTATTTCGGGTTTATACAAGTGTGTGTGCATTTTTATATGATTTGTATTCATAGTGTATTATTTTGCAGAAAGACGATTTAATTAAACAAGGAGATCGAGTCAACTTGGCCATATTTCAAACTAAACGGGAAGCGCATTGGAATAACCATGGTTGCTGTTAAACTAACCTCTGTCACATCGCATGGCCAAGCAAAACAATGGAAAGTGGGGTGTGCTAATCAAGCATTCGAAAGCATGCTGTGAACCCAGATTGAACGATGCTCGACACATATGCCTTGTTCCATTCAATGTCATGTTCTCGGATTCAAAGGTCGCCAGTTACAACATTAATTTCGGGTGGTTTGTCGACTTGTGGATAATGACGTTCACGTGTTCACAATTGATGTTGATCGTGAAGTTCTTCTTCAACTCAACGAAAGCCCATCTATGGAGGGGATCCAATTGGATGTCTACTTCGAAGATCTTCATACTCATCGAGTAGGTGTATTCTCAGCAGAGATTGCTTCACAATACAGAAAATCCACAAGTGGAGCAATCGTCCCTCTTCACATTAAAGAAGAACACAGCGACATCATAAAGGAGATTGAGAGGGTGGCTTTTCAGGTTCTTTACAGATCACGTTCAATTTGCTTAGAAAATTTTGGGAGCTGGAAGAGAGTGCCGAGAACATTAGAACAGCATTAATCGGGAATAACACATGTTGATTCGGATCGTAAAAGAAAATCCTCGATCGTTTTGTCAGCTGCACCTGTGGCATCCCATGCTGTAAATAGCCATAAGGAAATGATGTTGGATGATAGGATTTACAAGTGTAGGGTTAAGTATTGCAGCGTCAGTCCAAACTTCAATTACAGGCCACTCAACCAAGAACGTGTAGCTGAGCTCATGGAGAGATGAAGGACGACAATTCTTACACCATTCACATAATGTTGTTTTGTGCGCATATTACGAGAGAAACAAAGGCGCTGACAAAGTGTGGATCACAACACCGGAACAAATGAGGAAGGTTCAAACGGAGAAAGAAAATCAGTTAAGTACTACATCATTAGTGGCCAGCACACAATTATGGTAGCCCAATGACTTCTCGATGAACACAACAAAGGAACGATGGCAACAAAATTTTCCAAGCATACTCGTGAGAAGGTGACGAAAAGATCGGCGTTTTTAGTGAAGCCGAATCTCATAATCGAGCAGTACCATAAGTTATCGGCGGAATGGGATGCTGCAGACACCAACCACTAATAGCAAAATATGGGAGAAGTTCAAACACACGCGAGCCGTGTGGAATCTCTTCAACGACCACAAAGAGCTACCGTAGGAAATACACAATCTGCGGACTACTGGGTAAGCAAATTGTTTGGGCGGGATTTATCTCGCTGGTATATTAATCTGTCTTTTTTTTCAAAGAGTTGAAGAAATTATAATAGTTGATTTTGCCAGGTGGGCGGGAAGGAAACATCCTTTTTGATGATGTTGATTTCTTGTCCCGAGGATAGGATCTTTGCCAAATGGTTGGGGATTATAGAATCCTTTGCAAAAGGAACACTAAAGAAGAAGCAGACAAGTGAAGAGGAGCCCTCAGAAAGTCTGCAAAGAAACCCAATAAGACGCCGAAGTCTAAGTCTGTTAATCTATAAAGCATGTACATAACGATTTCAAGCTCACATGGTTGAAGCCTTTAAATGGAACAACGATGGAGGAGATGGAAGTCTTGGTTGATTTGGTGATTGGTGGCAAATTACATATTAACAACAGCAGCCCTACCTCTCCTTTTCATCTCAAGGCAATGGAGTTGAAGACGGTCAGGCACTTTAAGGAGTGGGGAATACACTGCCACAAACTGGGTTGGACCTCGGCTTCAACATACGAAGAGGTCAGCAAATATTTGCATGTGACAAACGATGACATGCTTGTCGAATGGGTGAATCAATCGGAAGATCTGGACAAGAATCTATTGCACGCCAACGCAAGAAGGAGAACATTGCGATGATGCCTTTCTTATGCAGTCTTTCAGCAGCGGAGACCGAGTTGAACCTTATAAAGGAGGATGATACGAATCATGACAAGCCCTACAGATGTTTGTTGTTGGATTCGGAGACTTTATGGGTACATCACTGCTTGTAGGAAACCGTTTCAATTTTCATGATGGATCGGCGGGTGTCAAAAATCCTTCAACAGACAGGACACTAAAGGATTTGGTGGAGAAACTTAGCCGTGCAAGCATGTACAAAGAAGGTATTAATTATTGAATTCATACTTGCACTCTTGACTGATATCTACGTTTTCAGGTATTTATTCTTGATTCTTGCTAATGTTACCGATACCTTTGTCTTCGCCTTTGCCAAGAGGAATAAACATCGTTGGACAGGATTTTATATGAATGATGCTGATCCGAAGTGCATTGATTTTATTGTTCACTTGGTTGTTAGGAATTGCAAACAATTTCAAACTTCCAAATGACTGGACAGGCATCTGTTTGCACTCCAATGGCCCTGAACCTCCATCCAATACACCAATAGCTGAGAGTGACGTATTCGGCAATGTACGTTATCCAAACATTACAAGTCAAGCGGCACGGAGCATCGTCAACTTGATCAGGGGTCCTCACAGTGATTAATGGGTTTTTGACTATACACTAGGGGTCCGTCTTGAAGGAGTGTTACCTTCGGGATACATGTGTGTTTGCCGTTGAAAAGGATAAGACCATGGTTGAGGACCTGAAAAGTGGATAGAGAGTTCTCAACTGATTATCCTAACAAACCATACATGAGTATTTAAGAAAGTTCCCTCCCGATAAGTGCGATAGTTCTGAAGACAAATCTGGTTCACGTCGGAGTCTGAGGAAGAAGATACGGAAGATCTTGAACCATCTCACAAGCGAAGAAGAATTGTTAATGAGTTCTTAGAGTGACGAATAGTTGTATAAGTGTAACATAAGGCTTTGTATATTTCGTTTATATTTGTACAGAAAATAAATTCTCAAGGATAATGAAGCTTTTAGTTCAAACATGGGTCACACATTAACAGGTAAATAATATACCTTGATAAATTTAAGGTCAGCTAACTATCATTTTGCAGATGTAATGAAACAATTGAGAACATGGATTTTTAGCATTGCCTTGAGGTAAGAGAGGGGTTTGGCAAAAATTTCTTGTGCCACATGTCAGAATGACAGAGTTCATGCAGGAAATGGATAATAATGCAGCTCAAAACATCGTTACCATGGGGGCCACTTCGTTTTTTCATCATCATTTCTATTGGCTTCAATTCCGAATCAATTTCTTCAGCGCTGCAATATCTAATCTTGTAAAGATGATGTACAATTAAATGATAAAGGGATAGGCAACAAGTAGTGTCAACAAATAAATGTGAAGGGAGCAAATAAGTGATTTGCAAAGTATTCAAGAGGCAACGCTATCCCATGTTACTCATGGCCATATTGTGTTTTGAATGTCAATGGTGTTCTTCTTCATCGACAAAGGGCAGGATAGGAAAAAAGAAATCAAACAAGGAGATTTCATTCATTGTCATGGTAAATTTCGATATGATATTATTTTTTGTCCAGGGTTGGATCGTCTCTTTCAAAAGCTTAAGGAGATGGTGCGCTTGTGGGGATTGGTCATGCATGCAGATTCACAGCTTAACACCGTTGTTGAATTTGCTTAAAAAACATTGTAGTGTTGCAGAAGAGGTGATTTATAAAGATTGGATTTTTGACCAACGAAATATGTTATAAACCTCTTGAATTTTACAATATAAAAAAAAGAAAGCAAGCCATACTTCTTCAAGAATGAAAGAATCATTGGGACTCATGGAAAGATCAATCGCTTAAGGATAATGAAGCAACAGATGTTAGTGGTAGACACTCTCCCAGAAGGCTATGCTCAACCAAAACATTGCTTGTATTCACCCAATCACTTTCGACCCATATTTGATACTGATATCATGGATGAACTAGTGAACTACTTGGATACGTGCCTCAGAAAGAAGAATCTCGAAAACTTTTGTGAGCAGTATCCACCGTATCAAACATTTCGTAAAGCTTTTCTTTCTCGTGATTTTGAATTTTATAAAATGAAGGATAGCAATCATGCGCTTTATAAATTATTCTTAAGGAACTTCAGTTTTTAGATGAGCCTTTATGCAGACCTTCATTGACCTTCATTGACCAAAATAATTCGATTAATCCGGAGAGTGATGATTTAGACAAAAAAATTTCTCTGTATGATAAGAAGAAAGTATTTATAAAAAAATTAACATGATAAGAAAATGATTCATTTGTAATTATGTTTGATAGTATTTCTTAATTATTGTAAACTATTTTTAGAATAATATGAATATTCTAAGATATTTAGGAATATTTACTAAGTAAGGTTATTGAAGGATTAATTAATTAATTAATTAATATTTAAGGGTTAATTACATATTAATTAAATGATTAATTAATAATTAAAACTTAAGTATTAATTAGTAATTTATTTTATATTCCCATTTTCACATTCATGCCCACTTTAATTACAACGTCATACAACTCTGAAGGGTTACTTTCTTGAAAATATGTGAAATTTAATATTTTTATAAATTTTTGTGAGGATTTATAAATGTATTAAGGAAAAATTTCAAAATGAAAATAAATGTTACATTTCAAAATTTCACCTTATCTTATTCGATTATTTCTTGTTATTACTTAATTATAAAGGGTACTTCTTACAAGGAAAAAGTGCCATGTTCACCAAAAAAACTTACTCATTATTATCAATATTGAGTTTCATTGAACAAGGGCTTTGAAGGACAATATTTATAAAAAAGAGTCTTAAACGGCAAACCTATTAAACTTATTGAACTCTACCTCACTTTGAGACTAAATGTTAAAATCCTTGCTCAGTGAAATTCTCGATTATGATCATCCTACTATAATCTAACCTTGTCCAAAGAAATAATAGTAGCATATTGGGTAAACTTATTCAAAATAATAATTATTTACATATTAACAATTTAAAATTTCATATAAGTCTTTTTAAATAACGACAAATAACTTAAGTAAAAATAATAAACTATTTCATAAGTTTAATAATAAACTATTTCACTCTAATAAGATAATTATTTATATAAAAGTAGCTAACTATCTCACAATTTAAGTCTATTAAAAGATATTATAGTTCCCTCTTAAAATACCACCCCACTTACCATTAATTTAAATATTAAAAACAATCCATTTAACAATTTTATTTGTTTAGGGTAATTTGAACTGGTTCCTTATTTATTTAAATCTCTGTTACAATTATAGTTAACTCTTAATAAGTCCTTCAAACACCAACTTAAACCTAGACCTAACCTTAACCCTAACTGATTTATTAACTAATTTAACTTTTAAATTTGCCCTAATTGAAGAGGCACATTTCAAAAAGAAAGGGTAGAGATCTTTTTATTGTTAAGTGTGACAACTTCTTTAAGTGCCATTTGTAAGTGAAGAAAAAAGAATAATAAAATACATAAATAGTTTTATTAATATATCTTTTAAAATTCTTACATTTTATTTCTTTTTTTACAGGAATTCTATTCACTTATACTTTAAATAAGAGAATTTCAATTTATCCATGCTTGATTTTAAAGGATTGTAATTAACTCAAAATGTGATTAACATGCTGGATATTGTTAATAAAGAAGTCCAACCAAAAGGGCCCTGTTAAATGAAAAATAAATTAAGGAAAGTAATAAAATAATTACGTTGGAAGAAGAAACTCCGAGCCAAAAGGGTGTGGACAAGACACTTTGGAAAGAAAATGTGGAGATATGAAAAAATATAACTAAGGTGAGATTGTCGTGCAAACATATATAAATAGACCATTTGTAGACCATTTGTGTACACATGTATATTGTTAGATGTTGCCCATAGTCTAAGTGTATACTCATTAAACACTCATTAAACCATACGTCTTTTAAATGAAAATTTATATATAAACAGAGGAGAAACATAATTTATTTTATGCTACAAACTCCCAACACACTTTTTGACACATTAAACAAATGCACTCCTCTTTCTTTAGCTTGGATGAATACAATTCTTGAGCATATGTGGTAATTTATGATGGTGCCTCTTCTTCCCTTCTGAGCCTCCTACAAAAAACACAAATCATTAATAGACTTAATTAATTGTTTCCTTATTAATATTGTTCTATATATTAAATCATATTTTTTAACTTTAATTAAATTCTATTATTAAAAATTATAATACAAGTGATTAGAATATTGTTGTTATAACTACACACACGTGTGGAAATATATTCTCACTATTTTAGGCAAGAATCGAAAGAAGATAACCATACCACCTACCTCAGTTTTGCTGACACCATTTAACCGATTGACTTCATGCTTTTCCTCTACCGGCAAATCCGACGGCTGTTCACCCACCACGTGTTTTGACACTGCCAGCAGGAGTGGCACTCGTCAACTGTATTAAAAAAGATTTAGCCATGTCAAAAGGATAGAATAATCGTTGTTTCCCTTACATTTCCTCCAATTCTCAGGGGAAACGTGACTAAAGAAGAATTAGGAAGGAAGTGTAAGGGAAAAAGTGGGAAAAGGAAGTTACGGACAGTGTCAAGGCACTGTTCGAGTTGCTCAACACGCTCCACAAGGCTGCCTTTAGATTGAGTTTCCTTGAGAACATCATCAATTGGCTTCAATCTGCTGGAAGGACTTGATATACATGGAGATCCTTTAGTATTTCGATGATGCTAGTTATAAGTAACATTAGGTTTATTAGTTTACTATGAAACCTTAGTTAGTTGTAAGCGCGCACTCGGTGATCAAGGTTGGCCAACTTGGCTAAGATGGCTAAGGTTTTGGCATATAGAATGTGATTATAATCTATGTTTTAAGTTTATAATGACTTACATTGTGAAGGGTTTGGCGCACATATATGCATTTATTACTAACTTTTAAACCTGAATTCTATATTAGTTTTTTGCATTTTCGAAATTAAGTTAGAGGGTTGATTGGTTTGAACTCTTGATCAAGTGATTCTTGGGTCAACAAGAGCATTAAGTTGAGGGTCCATCTTAACTTGTAAACTTAGTGGGGCAACTTGCTAGTCTTATAAGTTAAATTCGGAAATGTACGTGATGGCTAGATGTTTAAGTGTATGGAGGTTTTGGTGCATGTACCTTCTTAAAGAGTTGATATTTGATGGGATTTAAAAGCTGGCATTAATCAAAATCGGTTTTTGACTTTGCATCATGGTCCGCAAATGTGGGTGTTCTGAAATTTACAAGTATGCATCTTCAGTTCCTTAAGATAACGGAAAAAGAATTTCTGACTCAAGGTTTGATGATGTTTCTTGAACTCGATGGCGGATTAATCTCAAGGTTAGATGGTACCTTGAGTTGTTGGGATTGGTGTTCCTTAAGTTTGATGTTAGAAATCGAAAGTAAAGTCAAGAAGTTAGTCTTTCTTCTTGACGATCGTGGTCCAAAAATTTTCTAATGTACGATTTGGTGGTCGGTGTAAGAACATGAGGTTTTCTATCACCTCATTGATGAGATATTATATTATAAGCTTTGAATGTATTTATGACTATTTCTCTGAGATTAGTTATAAATGACTTTACAAAGTATGGTATAATATCTGCTAAATATTGAGCAATATTGCAGCTTGATTATGATCATATGAAGTGGTCATAATTGTAAGGTAAAACTTAAAGTTTCGGTTTGACACTTTGGTAGGCGATACCTTAGTGTTATAACTTGAAAACGTTTTTAGGTTTGTGGGATTGCTAGATGTTCAGAATGAGTAATAGTATATCTTAGTTCAACATACTGAACTAGATATATTACTCATGTTTGTGGAATTTAATTAATTTATAAGATATAAATTAAATATGACGTTAATATGATATTTCGGTATCATAATAGCGTTAATGTGAAAGTTAGTATATCTTATAAATCAGTTAAATGAAACCAAACACTGATTCACGATTTCTCTTAGTCCTTAAATTGTTGCTTGATGCATTATAGCATTGTATTTCCATCTTAAAACTGAAGTTCAGATAATATCAAGAACTAACTCCTCGTTTCATAATACTTTGTTGCATTTTGATATTCGATAGTTCATATAGTTATGTTTAATATAGCTATATGTGTTCATGAGAGCAAAACATTTGAGTATGCGAAGTGTTTAACAAACCCATCACTTGTTAAACTCTGAACTTCAAGGTTAGTCAATGATCATGAGAACAAAATATTATCAATATCAAGAATACAAAGGTTATATGAAATAGGGTTGTTTGAACACTAATTGAATTAGATGATAAGGTATTACTTTTAAGTTATTCAAAAGTAAGTTATTTTAATTGAATAATTCAAGTTAGTGACACTGTGTTTCAATATTAATTTATTGAAATCTTGTGTAATCAGTTTTACGAGTTGGAAAAATAAGTATATGTTATAATGATTTAGTATTCGAGTTTAGGGAGACTTTTATTGTAAAGCTGGTGTTTCTTAACTTAATTTTGGGATTAAGTTTTGTAGACTTAGCGAGATAAGGAGTTAGGAATTATTGAATGCATCTAGTTTATTGTGCTCTTTGGGGAATGAGTACAATGTGAATGTGTCACTTAGGATACATGATATCTAGAGAGCACCGATTGAGGCACTAGATATGAGTTCATGTCAAGTTACCTAACTTATGTTCACTCCCTAGGAAAATCGGTGTTGCAAAATGTTGCACGTGAGGGATGCTTACCTTTACACTTGGTATCGATTTCGTTCCGATATAAGTCTCACACTTAGTTTGGCGTAGCTATATACTAGCCTGGGAGTTGGTGGGGGGACTTAGAACAAGTGCGGGTAGGTATGGTAGCAGACCCTTGGAGAAAGGGGTGTTGAGAAGCACCGAGGGATGTGAAAACATGAAGCAGGAATACTTTGTCATGTAAGTATGTGGAAAGATTAAGAAACGCAGAAGGCGTATGATATTGAGGAATAAAAAGAGAGGGGCCGACAGACAATAGTAACTAGAGCCTCCGATATAATTCTAGTTACAGTAAAGAAATTAACCAACTTGTTGTCTATGTCGGGTGACAGACTTTGCAAACGTGCAAAAGGTCTCTAAGTAGCTTCATGGTACAGGTGGTGCCTCTGCCAGCTGAGTTATTCAGCTCAGTGAATGATGGTTTGAAGTACTTGATTTCATGTAATGCAAGGGAGGTAATGTAAACTATTGACCTATGAATTGTGAAGCTGACTTCGTAAAGAGTGATAATGTTAGTTTTTGGTTAATTTTCTTTAACATTTATCTAGTCTTGGAGTTAGACGTCAACGAGGACGTTGACATTTTCAAAGGCGGAGGGAGTGTCATAGTTTTTACTCTGGCTCTCTGCTTTTACTTTGGAAGTTGACTGTTGTTACCTACCGAGTCCGTTGACAGACCCTAGAGGGTGTAAGAAACAAGCCCGCTTAGTGCACTTGGGTATTTAGTGATGGTCCGGCCAGGTGTCACTAGGTATTTACAAGAAACTCTAGGTGAAGCTAGCACTTACCTTCTAAAAAGCCCCCTCTTGGCGATTTGTGTCCCAGCTGGATTTCTGGTTGTTTCGGTGAGTTTGGCGTGTCGGATATAGTTAGAAACACCCCTAGGGTTGACCTAACCCTAGGGTTGACCCAACCCCACCCCTAAACCCCTTGGGGTAGGGTTTAGGGGTTGATGGGGTCGATTAGGTAAACTCACCGTTTGTTTTGCATTGGGGATAGGTTTCCATGCCAGCCCACTTAATAGAACATCATTTTAGGGGTGGGTGGCTCGTCACAGAAATAAGGTAGAGTAGGTGTGGGGCAAGCAGGCCAGAGACTGAGAGGTCTCTGGTTCCTTCCTCCCTGTCAAGATCTTTTGAAGTCAGACCTAAGTGCAACAAACAAATGCTAATGTGCATTTAGGCAAAAACCTGAGGCTGCTACGATCACATCATCATAATATAGATAAGAACCAAACGTGTAACAACTTCAATGATGACAAATATATCATAGAAGAAGAAGTTGATGATGATGTTTAAAATGAAGACATAGGACTCCAGATCCTAGCTTTGTGTCCAAGAAACTAGGATCAATTAATGAGGTTCACAATGACTTTGTTAGTTGGGAGAATTTAAGAAGGATAGAGCAATAAGATTGCCACATAAGAATTCAGAGAATAAAGATGTGAAGTATGTTATGTTTCCCATAGACTCAACTATAATGACATCAGTATATGGAGAGAAAGAGGTAAAAATCATGAACATTACCCAAAACCCCAATTGAGTGTAGCATGGATGTTTCATGGGGGACTTTTCGATTTTAGTGGAGGGAAAACACATGTCAGCACGCTATTGTGATGGTAGAAGGATGTTATCATGAAAGGGGGTGGTATGTTTATGAAGGCCAATGAATACACCCTCAAACACATAGTGCTAATAAAGAGCTTTGGTGAACATGAAAACTTACATTTTCCTATTTAATTGATATTCTCATAACCGACATGAAAAGTTAAACGTTTTTCTTTTTGCTACCCTCAATTTTTGAATTACTTCCTTATGATGCCATAATAACTAGTCTCCGAAGTCAAAGGTAAGAATGGATTTTGGCTATTGTCTTGTTAGACACATTCATTGAAAGTACATATAACTTCTATTCAAGGGATCTTATAATATGCACCTTCCATTCTCAACATGAATACAATATGCATGAGACTCCTTCTCCCCTAACTACCTTTCTATTCCCTTTCTCTCGCCATGTCATCCTTTTAAGACTTTCTTTTCCCTTTTCTTTTCCTCTAAATAAAAGATTTTCTTCTTATGCAACCTTCCTTCCAAGCTACATATGGACCTTCTTACCCTTATTCTCTCTACAATAGGATGTCTTATGTTCCTAACTTTCTACCTTCAACACTATTCCCTCCTTATTCGTTGTTGTGTCCTCACAGCAACACATCCTAAGCATCATCCTAATATTTGGCCTCTCCTGGTCCTTATACTTATGATAATTTGCTATTTCCTTATCCAACTCTTCTTGTACCATCGCGACTTGGAGATGAAGAGCATGTGTCTCCTATCTAAGTTGCTGATTTTCCTCTCGGAGACACTGGAATTCGTCAACTACCACTATAAGAACAATTGCAGTCTACTAGCTATTGTCTCATGCTCACACGAACCTCTAAAATAAGGTGATTGGCTCATGCAATGTCTGAGTGGGCTTGACATCCATGACCAAACTGGGTGTTTGTGGCTTCACTGGGCGTTGCACCCATTTGCTAACTATGCTTCTCCAATGAAGCATACACCTCCTCCAACGGGACCATCACTAAAGACTACACCATTGGTAACAGCTCTGAAATGAATTCTTCTTCTGCTTCCTCTCCCCATCCACATCCGTCTTAGTCACACAGCTTTCTTGCTTCGCATTAGGCTTTTCTCTTGTTCTACTTCTTTGGCTCATCCTCTCACTCTGGTCCTCCGCAGGTTCCTCCTCCAGTGTAGTAACTTTTGTGTGGTCGTTCTTGTCCTCATCCTCCCCAAGATTGACCATCGTCGTCTTCTCTTCAGAGGTGTCATGGGTCCTAGAGACTTTAGCTTTGCTCTTTTCATTGCTAACCATTTTCTAATATTAAAGGAATATTCTTTAAAATATATGTTTGAAGACAGAATATTTATTTTGTAATCGACTTTTTAATAAATTATAACTTCATGGACCAAAAAATTAATAACATTTAAAAGTAGAAGGTATTAATTATATACTATATATATTTAAGATTGTATGGGCCTAATATAAAAATTAAGGAAGAGCATAAGAGGTACATTATATAAATATTGATGTTGTTATTAAAATATTAATATTAAATACAACATTATTAATTAAAAGTTTGTACTAGTAATAATATATATATATATAAATTATAATAATATAGTTAATCTTCTATATTTTTATAAATTTATATAGTTAAGTAAACAATTTGGTACTATTATTAAGAGTTTATTATAATTAAATATTAAATATACGATATTTTATAATTTTTAATTGCTTTAAGCTTCAAAAATATACATTCTCTTGCAGTTTTGTTAATCATGACTTTATTAATGCTTCTTGACATCCACCCATATCGAATGGATTAACATTTATAAAACATGCTGGGTCTTTTTAATTGGGAGACCATGTTTTCTCTAGCATTATTATATCTTTCATTCTCCTTTCGTGTCACCTTTTTTGTGGTTTGAACTATGCAACCTTAACCACTTCTGTTTTGATGGCCGTAACTTGTACTGCATAATAGGTATACCATTTCTTATGGAGAAAAAGAATTGTAGCGGCACAAGGTGACCAACTAAAGAATCACTCCCTCTTTTATATACTCCTTGAGAAATTTTTTGAAGTCTGGCACCTCAGTCACAAGCAAAGCACAACTTTTTTTGGAGATGCAATTTTCAAAAAGATTCATCATATGCGGTAAGGTAAGTGCACTTGTCCTTTTTGTAGAGTTGGAGACCTTGCTGAAGAACGCATCAATATCTTCATGAGTGTGACCAACCATAAGGAAACTGAGCGTGATTGTTTCAAACACACCTTTGGCAACAAGCATTGACAAGTATGCTAGCACATATCTAGAAAATAAAAGTAAGTATGAGCTTGAGAAACCCTTAAGTAAAATGATTTACCTATTTTTGTTCTCGCCTGCACAATTATCCATCTGTAAAAGCAAATGACGAGGAAGCTTATTTGATGTTGAGGACACATGTACACTATTTGAGCTAGATCCCTCCACTGAACCTGAACTCTCAACAGGGCCATCTGTTTTTTGTGCAGGCTTGACAATGCCTCTCATATTCCCAAGTAGCCTCAAGTGCAGACGTGTTCATGAGAGCATTATGTAAAGGTTGAAGGTGTTGTTTCTTCACTTTGAGATCACTGATAGGACTTGTCTGTGAGTGGGCTTCAAGGTTTCTGAAACACATGGCTAACGACCCAATAGTGAAATTGGAGTCGCTAGACCAATGTGGAAGTGAAAAGTGTCCATATGACTCACAACCGTGTCCATGTGTTAGCACACCTGTCAATGAAATCGGAAGTTTCATGACATTTCCAAGGCACTTTGGTGTTGCAAAGAGCTTTGGAATGCTGGTCTTTGAATGATCCATCTTGTCATGGATCAAGCACAGGTACTCTGATGGGCGTGACACAGAAAGCATGCGGTGTGCATAGTACTGAGACCGGCAAGTTTGTTGTGCAATCATGTGGGCCTCCATCTTCTTTTGAATGGCAGTGATCTCCACCAAGGTTTTTGCACAAGCCTCTGCAGCCTTCAATGATGTACAAGTGTCACACTTGGAAAAGCTAGAGTGTTTTGCAATCTCCACATCCTTAAAATGAGTATTCCATATGTTGTTGAAGGTACCAGTGCAGATTGCTTGGAGCCCCATCAAACTGAGGCACTTGTTCACATGTTCACACAGCTTCAATTGAGTGTAGATTGAAGGCAAAACCTTGAGATTTTCCCTGACCCCTGCATTTGTGGTTCGGCATTTGTGAGGCATCCTGTCTGCATTTGCTTCCACAAAAGCCTTGAGTATCTCTATGGCTGCCATGATGTGAGAGCGGGTTTTGACCAAGAGTGTTCCCATGAACTGAGGTTCGCGCTCCATCTAGCCACTCATCCCTCCGACGGTAGAACGTGGTCTTTGGGATCCCGTATATACTGTACCAAGCTTTGAAGCAGATGGCCACCTTATTAAATACCATGGATGTACTCTGATAACCTGTGTCCGAGGCCATTCCATCAATACACCCAGTTAGTGCAGCATATACAAACTCATGCCTTTGCTTTTGGGTGAGCATACGAAAGACATGTCTACATTGGGTAATTTCATTCCGGTCTGCCATCTGACAACACTTCTTCTTGCACAGTCAATCGTGGAAATGCTCGTAACACTTTCGGAAGATGTAGGATCCATCTTACCCTCTTGCTGAAACTTGCAGGGGAAGATCTACAACCCATGAATCGCCTTTTTCTTACAATAGGACCAATGCAAGGAACCTCTTCAAATATGAGTTCTTCCGGGTTGTTATTATTGAAATCCAACCCAGAATATGTTGAACCATCTTGCCGTCTTAATTCAGATGTTCGCCACCTCACGAGGGATCCAGGATACAATGTGCCATTAGGTGAAACCTCTGTCACAACTACACCCACGAAGTCGGACCCTAGTTTCTCTTCTGACACTGCTTCCATTGGATTTATAGCTGTGATGATGCCTCCCGACTTCAATCTCACGAAGAAAGAGAATCACCTCATCCATCACAGCAGGCAAGCCATCATCTGGTAAACTCGTGCTACTATTTGTTTGTGACTCTGCATATTCTGTGTCAGCCTTGACTTCATCCAAATTCCACAATACAGGAGAACCCTCCTCAAATTCCATTCCCAGAACCTCAACATGCTTGAAATGGTGTTCACCCATACGTACACACAAGATCCTTGGGCAATATTGTGACATGATGCATTATATCTCGAACTTCCACAGTTCCAGTGCCAACTATCTCGTTGTTCCGAAGAAGACATACTTTATCTCCAGTATTAAACATATTGTCCTGCACATAAATAATTGTTATTTATGATATCTGTTTATGCAAATTTTTAAGAAATCTGAACTGGTTGCTTAATAATATGCATATGTGCAATAATACATAATTATTATAGATAATATCTCATGTTTGATTAATACAACTGATGGGGGATTAATCGCCACGATCCCTGACGAGGAACGGTGGGCGATTAATCCCGCCGCCAATTCCCTCCGATGAGGAAGATCGCGGATTAATCCGCCGGACTTCCTCTCGAAGAGAGGCGCGGATTAATCCCGCCGCTGGATCTCCTCAGAGAGAGGCGGGATTAATCCCGCCCGACTCTCTCGACGAAAGCGGGATTAATCCCGCCGCAACTCCCTCCAACGAGGAAAGGCGGGATTAATCCCCCTAACACTTCACGAGGAAGAGCGGCGGATTAATCCCGCCCACAACTCTCTCCGAGCTATATTTCAAAGAGATCTCGGGGTGGTGAGATTAATCCCCAATGCTTTTCTGCGTCCAAAACTAATTGATGGGATAAATCCTACCTACAAATCTTTAAAACATGGAAGTGGTGGCGAGATTAATCCCGCCAATGCTTTTCTGCGTCCGAAACTAATTGGTGGGATAAATCCTACCTACAAATCTTTAAAACATGGAAGTGGTGGCGAGATTAATCCCGTCACCCCTTCTCTGCCTTCTAAAATGGTGGGCGGGATTAATCTCGTCGACAACTTTTTTAATAAATTTATAATTCTTTATTAGTTAAGAGAGTTATCGACGGGATTAATCACGCCGCTTTTTTTGTTGGCGGGATTAATCCCGCCCTCTTCTAAGAGGCGAAAAAAAAAATGGCCGGATTAATCCCGCCGCTCAGCTAACCGAGAATATTAAGTTAGAAAGATGTTTAAATGGGATAAATCCCTAACAAAATATAATGTAATCCTAATGCATTCCTAAACCCTTAAATTCTAATTTTAAGAGAGAATGTAAAAGAGTGAATCTTTATAAGTATATCTAAATTTGTTTATAATACTTGTAAACAGTATTGAAGGCGCCGTTTTTTTTATAAACAATAGCACCCAATTTAATGTCGCTTCTGAGTAAGAAAACAAAAGATCTAAAGAGTGAAAATTACAAAAAATAAAACCTTTGCCGAAGAAAGAACCAAATCTGAATTTGAGTGGAAAATTAAATGTATTTTCAAATTTACATGTCAGACCGACATACTTATGTCAAAAATTCAAATTTTTTAAAAGAACAATAAATAAAATTTAATATGAGTTGACACAAATAACCGACACTCTGATATATAACTCTCCAATTCCAATGAGTGTTATAAAATTGTATTTAATGTGATTCAAGTGATTCAAAATGTTTAATATTATGAAATTTTAAAATTATTCAACATTCTTAATATTCAAGTATATTATATATATTTATATACTATACAATAAATAAATTGATATATTATTATGTATCATTTAAAATATATTCATAGTGTGCTTATTAATATTATTTTCTTAATTACTCGAGTAATTAATTTACATTTCCTTATATTAATGGGATATTCTTATTATTTTCTTAATATTCAAAGAATATTCCAATATTAAACCTAATTATCATAATTAAATTAGTCTCTATTCTTAATTATTCTAGTAATTATTTTTACATTTGTATATATTAATGGGATTTCTCAATTAATTCCTTATTATTTCAAGAATATTCCTATCTTAAACCTTATTTATCAATATTAAATTAATATATATTATTAAAACTATATGGCTATATATTAGAAAATAATATATTATTATATATAATTAAAAATAGATCATGCATGGTGTATACGTTTGAGAAAAGAGAAACATTACATATTATATGCAAGTTGTAACTAAAATGGGCATGGCTATAGTCCCATTTCCTAATAATTAGCAATTTTAACTATTTAATTAGCATTTTCTAATATTAAAGGAATATTCTTTAGAATATATATTTAAAAACAGAATATTCTTTAGAATATTCTATTTTGTAATCGACCCTTTAATAAATTATAGCAATCATTGAACAAAAACTAATAACATTATAAAAGTAAAAGGTATTAAATTATATAATATATTATATTTAAGATTGTATGGGCCTAATATAAAAATTAAGGAAGAGCATAAAAGGTACATTATATAAATATTTATGTTGTTATTAAAATATTAATATTAAATATAACATTATTAATTAAAAATTTGTAGTAGTAATAATATATTATATAATATACAAAATCCTATAATAATATAGTCAATCTTTTATATCTTTTTATAAATTTATATAGTTAAGTAAACAATTTGGTACTATTATTAAAGAGTTTATTATAATTATGAATATTAAATATACGATATTTATAATTTTGTAATTGCTTTAAGCTTCAAAAAACATACATTCTCTTGCAGTTTTGTTAATCGTGACTTTATCAACGCTTCTTGACATCCACCCATATTGAATGGATTTAACATTTATAAAACATGCTGGGTCTTTTTGATTGGGAGACCATTTTTCTCTAGGCATCCATTATATCTTTCGCTCTCCTTCTGTGTCGCCTTTTTTGTGGTTTGAACCATGCAACCTTAACCATACTATTGTTCGTGATTACTTTAGGTGTGTCGATAATTTGACCCATCCAAATAGGCTGATTATATGACACATCTGGAGTAATGAGGACCATCATTAGTTTTGAAGATCCTTGCAGCAATCAAAGTATGCTTTAGGTTTTTGGTTCCTTTGTCCAACAAAGTGTGGGGTTTGCACTTCCACATCACTACTGGCTTCATGTTGTCTGTGCTCAGTGATGTCATTTCAATCTCCTCTCGCCACCTTGTTTTAAGCCAAAAAAGGTGTTGCAATTCTGTACTTGTGACAGTAGGCCCTTCTAACTCTCGAACAACAGTCTCCCAATAGTCGACCACATGCTTATATAGTTCTGAGTAACCAGTTGCCTTATCAGAATTCTTTGGCATCGATTTTTGAACCCATGCCACATATTTTTTGAGGCCATCAATAATAACCTCTTGTTCCTTGGGCACTCAATGGAATAGGGTCTGGTTGTCCTTCTGGAAGAGTGGCTTTCCATCCTCTCCATTTTTGAAGAACATAAGCCCTCTTTCGGTAACCACTCCTGCTCTGATGGCCGAACTTGTACTGCATAATAGGTATACCATCTCGTATGGAGAAAAAGAATTGTAACGGCACAAGGTGACCAACTAAAGAATCACTCCCTTCTTTTATATACTCCTTGAGAAATTTTTTGAAGTTTGGCACCTCAGTCACAAGCA
>PUQB01000055.1:661660-815660 GCA_003024785.1 Selaginella tamariscina | reverse complement strand
CCAGGTGGTCCATTATTTCTGCCTGCATTCCCTTCAGATCTTACACGAAGACGGCTTCCAGAGTCTACTCCAGCAGGAACCTTGAGGTTTATCCGTTTTGACTTCCTGACACGCCCATCCCCAGCACATGTGGAACAGGGAGTACTAGTTTCACCGGTTCCACCACACGAGGGACAAGTGGAAACTTGTCTAAACATCCCCAACGGAGTTTGGGCTGTTGATACAACTTGACCCTGGCCACCACACTGACTACAGCTAACCGGAGTTGTACCCGGCTTTGCACCAGTGCCACTGCATGTGCCACACGCTTCTAGCCGGAATGTCTCTATTTCCGTATCTGTTCCAAAAACTGCATCCTTGAAGTCCAGTTGTAAGTCATACCTTTCATCATCTCCTTGCATGGGACTGTTCCTTGCTTGCCTGCGTCCCATTCCTCCCATTCCACCGCCCATGCCTCCAAAGAAAGCTTCGAATAAATCAAACGGGTTGGAAAATCCCTAACAAACAACATATGCGTATATATATATGCGTGTATGTGGTTAGTATACATGTGTGTATTACATAAATGGGTAAAAATATGATACACGTGTTATATAATATATAGTGTTCATGTGTGAGGAAATAGAATAGTACCGATCCAGCACCAGGTCCTTTCAGTCCAGCCTCTCCATATTTATCATAGATTGCTCGCTTCTCATCGTCAGAAAGTACCTGAATATATCAAAAGCTAAATACTTTATACCTGTTGAACTAGTTTAATATGCAAAACAAATGGGATATTTACCTCATAAGCATTACTGATGTCTTTAAACTTTTGTTCTGCATCGGGTTCTCTGGTAAAGGAAATTATTCCGCAGTTTAATAAACAGATCTTGCAAATAACCAATGTAGAGAACTCACTTGTTTACGTCAGGATGAAATTGCCGTGCAAGCTTCCTGTAAGCTGCTCGACACAAATGCCTAGATTCAAAATCCTTGTCTTAACCACTTAAAGAGAGAAAAGAATTGGAAAATTAGATACACCATACCCGTTTTTATCTCTGGTTTGCTCGCTGTCTTGGGCACTCCAAGTATGTCATAGTACTCCTGCAATACAAGAACGTCAATCGAAAATTTATAACGTGTGTGCATACTGAAGTGAGCTGTGTGTGATTTATTTAGCGAGAGAGAGAGAGAGATGTATGACTTTATATAGGCAAAGTCATGTGCATGTGAGTACATATATGTAGTATGAGAAACAGATAAGTAAGTATCATAACTGGATTTAGACATATACATATATTTCTCATAAAATTAGAATAATAATCTAATACTTACATTTTCTGCTCTAACTATTAATCTCCTTCTCCGGTTCTGTGGAGCATGTAAAGGCCTTGACATGTGTAAGGGGATAGAAGATAGAATGCCATTGCAGGTAAAGCTCAGCCCACAAGCGTCCTTCCTGATTATGTAAAACAGAATATAAGAATTAATACCACGGAAGAAATTAAGAATTGCACGGATTTTGATGCGATTTCTATGGAAATTTCTAACTTACCTGTAAGTAGGGAAGGAACAAGACGCAGCTCCGATAGATCTACAGAAACCTTGCTGTGCAGAAACCCTATAGCTGCTCCTGTGCTGTAGCAGAACATGGCCGTTTGCAGCCGCCGCCATTGCGCCCCCTCCACTGACGGTCTTCTAACCTTCTAACCCTAGAATAATTCTCCAATGTAATGTCCACCAAGCGCTCAGATTTTTTCTAGGGTTTATCCAAAACCCTAAAGAATATACCACCTTTCGTGTCGGTAGAACTTGGATAACTTAATCAACTCAAACTTGTAATGGATTTGGATAACTTAATCAACTCAAACTCTGAATGACATAATCTTTGCATTGGATTTGGATAACTACATAACGTGTATTTAAGTAAAGAAAAAATATGCGTAAGAATATTCCCTCACATAGAATTCAAATTCAAAACCAGTCAATGCAAGACCTGCTTCAATTTTTGCATTCTCCATGGACAACAAATGAGCAGCCAAATTGCAGGACACAATCGGTACAAGATTCAGGTTGTTCTTCATGCTCTTATGTTCTTCATCCCTCTCCATGAAAACCTGGGCTATCTCCTGGGCAGCTGAGATCCCGCTCTGGTATGCGCCGTGCACGGTGCTTGGGAAATCCGGACTGCTGGCTTCACCTGCGAAATGCAACCAGTCCGACACCGGCAACGCCATCCTATGGTGCAGGTCCGACCCGTCCAAACTCGGATCGTTACTGTAGCAACCGAGAAAATCCACCCCGGAAGACCACCTTGTGACAATGTATGACACAGGGTATGGAGCATCAGGAATCATCTGTCTGAGCCTTTCCATTGTGAAATTCACTACATTCTCGTCCGTCGTGAGCTCGATTTCTCTTGCCAGATCCCCTACTGGCATATACACTAGTAGAGGCCGGCCTACCGCACGGTACATACTAAGGAAGTAGCTGCACTGGCGTGGTGTACTGCCTATACAGCCAAGAAACTCCGCATCCTCCGGCCAGAAAACCGAGTCGAACAGCAGCCCGATCTTGTTCTGGTGCCCGACCTCGAGGCCTGAGATTGCCTCCAGCTTCCAGCTGGGTAGCGGTGGATCAAAATGTATCACATTGCTCTTTAGAATCCCCAGTGGGACTGTGACAAGGGCTGCATCTGCATCTATCTGGCAACCGTTCTCGCACAGAACTCGGACGTTCCTGATTCCCGGGATCTGCTGTACTTGAAGAACTCTGTGCCGGAGCCTTATATCCAGACCTTGCGCTAGTGACTCTACAATGGATGAGTACCCATCAGGCAGGAGGAGGTGTCCTCCATTGTAAAACTCTTCATGTATCCAGCTCTGAGTGGAAATCCTGGAGGCTTCAGCTGCAAACCATCCTTCGATCCGACAGACAAAGAACTGAAGAATCTCCTCATAGAGCCCACTGGCAATACCATGCCTCGAGACGATCGTCTGCATTACATCCGCCACACTCGTGGCGTCGGACATCTCTAGCGACTGCACGACCCTCCGGAACCACCGCTCGAAGCGCCGTACTGCATCTCGCGGTATCCTCCTGGCGCCGGGGCCGTACAGCTCGAACCCGCGCGTCTCGACCTCGTGGTCGTACAACGGGGACCCGAATCCGCTGGTTTCGTATGTCGCCAGGTCGAGCTCCTGAGCAAGCGCTGCAACTGGGTTCTGCTCCGGGGATGCTCCATGGATCCAAGAAGCCCCGAGATCTATTGGAACGCCGAATGTGTGCTTGTCCGTGTAGATTCTTCCTCCAATTCTGTCGCTGGATTCGAGAACAATCGCCCTGAAACCGAGCTCCTGAAGCCTTCTTGCCGACGCAATGCCTGCTATCCCGGCTCCGATTACCACAACACATCTGGGAGACGTGCCAGGCACCATTCTCATGGATCCAAATGCGGATTAGTACAGATCCACCAGCTGCTCTGTTCTCCCTGTTTGAGGTTTGAAGAAATATATATATTATATATATAAAAACTGAACGGGAATTTCTTTTGCTTATAAGGAACAGCTGCCTTCTGCAGGTATAACACGAACTAGGACAAAACAACGAATTGCTGGTATTTATAAGGGAACACGCGGCAATATGGTATAGAGTCCTTGTCAGTTCAAAACTCCAGTAAAACTATTATATATAAAAAATGACCGTCGTTACTGCATTTCTTGCGGAGAATATCTAGGTGATAGCATGGAATATTCCATTCCAAGTCTCACGACTTTGTTGTGGAAAACACCACACGTGCTGGATTGGCTCTTGTGTGTATAAAACAGTGCGATTGGTGGAAGCCAACCAACGACTTTTTTTTATTTTTTTTTATTTTTAAAGTTTTAAGTGTTGAATTATGGGTGGCAAAATCCAGCGGATTGTACAGGGACAAATATATTTCGTCCATATTGTATATGTTGATGACAAGTAAGGGAATCTCGGGTAAAGCTGTACACAGCAGCCCAATACACGCAACAAACGCAAACACTTCTCATAATTGTGTGGGTGCACTTTGGGGTTTTGTTTTATGCTGCTGGTTCCTTTTTCTGGGTTTTGTGTGTATGACTATGGAATAATTGTAGAATGATTATAGAATAATTAAAATGATTAACGAGTTAGGAAGGTGGAATTCGATGTGCATGATTAGATGGTTACCATCTTTTTGACTAGGAATATGCGTGGAGAATCCAAGACCGGAATCTTTGAATCAACAGCTTTACGACTTGCACTGTATATATATTATATATATATGTGCAAACTGTATATGGATTGATTTCAACGAGTTTACCACTGCTCAAAACCCAGCAGAATATCTCGATATGCTAAAAATGATGTCAAAGTCGGGAATGTTCTTCTAGTGGGAATTGCTTTACGTCCTTTTTTTGACTCCTGGTAGTTACTTATTACGCAATTGAGTGGATTAGCCACACACACGCACACACGTTGTTTCATGTTTTTTGTATTGAATTGTATTTATATATTTACATCATTATCCCCACAATGTACAAAGTTGTGATGGTTTTGGAACTTATGTGGGGCAACTAAAAGTATTATCGTGTCCAAGGGGGTCTCTTCACGTTTAACCTGGGCGACAGGAGGACATCTTCCGTGTCAAACTTCTCATGGGAACACTTTCTAAACTCAGACTGCAGGATGGCAGCGCACCGGGAAGCAATACAGTTGTGTTTCATCCTCCTCCTGGCGAGACCACCAACACATCCCGTTGATCTTGTTGTTGTCCACAAGTCTTGGGCTCCTCGGCCTGGCTTGTTTCGGGTCGCAGCTGGCCTGGGAGAGCTCGAGATAGTTGCACACTCTCAGGTTGAACTCGCGGTCCAGTGATACGAGCTGCTTGTGTGCATCCATCAGTGCATTTGCCAAACTGTTGCATACCTCCCATAGAAAAGTCATTCTCCTTCTCTGTGTTGACTTCTCATTGTCAAACTGTCTCACGCCAACCTGTGATGTTTGTACTACGTTGACATTCATATACACAACGTGTGTATGTAGTGTGTGTGTGTGTACCTTTATTATGGCAAGTTGACGCAGACAAGTTAAAATGTGTGTATACTGCAAGTTGCTATCATTTAATATTGTGTGAGAAAAGGCTACTTTGTCATCAAGTTAACAGTGAACAAACCTGGCTTTGAACAGCTTCAACTCTTTTGCAAGCAGCTGCTGAAGATCCTGAAACTCCTGTTGCAAAGATACCTACAGCACAGAGAGAGAGGGAGAGAGAGAGAGAGAGGGGAGAGAGAGAGGAGAGAGGGAGAGAGGGGGAGAGAGAGAGGGAGAGAGGAGAGAGAGGGAGGAGGGGGAGAGAGGGGGAGAGAGGGAGAGAGAGAGGGAGAGAGAGAGAGGGGGAGAGAGAGAGAGGGAGAGAGAGAGAGGAGGGAGAGGAGGAAGAGGAGAGAAAGAGGAGAGAGAGAGAGGAGAGAGAGTACCTGAAGCGTTCTTAAAGCTCGAGCAGTGAAGGTGGAGCCACCACTGGCATAACCAGAAGAAGTTAGCATTCGTGGCCTTCTCTCAGCCTTCACCAAATCAAGGCCTCTCTCTGGTTCAACCTGTTTCCTACACATCCAAACAAAACCACTAACGACCAAAAACTATCAAAAATATACAGCATGAGCGTCATACATGTGTAAATGTTGTGTTGCGTGCGTGGTGTGTAGAGAGAGAGAGAGAGAGAGAAACTTATGTAACAAATATACGTACCGGACAACTATGCCTTGTTGAGGAGGTGCATTCCCATCAGAGCTGTTGTCATGGTACTTAGAAACTTTAGATATTTTTCGACGGACGGAGTGGTACTCATCAGCAGACGGACGATTGTAACAGGAGTGAGGATGGAAGTAGAAGCTCTCCGTTTGATAGCTTTGCTTCTTTGTTGAGGATGAGGTTATGTACAACCACCTGTAAAAAGCCCTCTCTAACCTTCGTTTCTCACTCACCCTTCGTATCCACCATGGAACGTTGTTAACACTTTGTCTAGTAGTACATTCTTTTGAGAAAACCTTCGCACAGTATTGTCGTTTTCAATACATTTTTACTGTAGTTCACGCACGCACGCATGCGCACGCGCACACACACACACTCACACTCAGAGTACCTTTCTTTCTGACTTTGGGCTTCTTCGGTATGCTCTCCAGAGGGAAAGAAGGATAGGAACAATATTATTCCCAGGAATGGCAGCTTTAAGTTCACGTTCCATAGTTGTTTGTATGCTTCCATGTCCATTTTTCGACTTTGTATTAACCTTACCGCCCAGTGACCTCGAGTATCTTAATTGTTTGCCAACACCTTTGCCTTTTGTGCTGCACATATCCATCTCCATTTCCATGCTATCCATCTCGAGGTTTGTGTCACTGTATCATGGTTGTATAACTGCAAAAAAACAATATATAATGTTATATATATATAATATGTACTTACAAATGAAGTTTGAGTTCTGGCATCTCGGACGCTAATATAGCCGTCTTCATCAAGGCTCTCACGCAACTCGGACTCCGTTTGCACCGTCTGATTAAGCAACAAGCACGATGATCTTGGTTCCGGGCAGTATTCCATGAGCTGAAGTCTACTGTTTATGCTACTTTGTCTAAAGGATCGCAGTGCAAGTTCCAAGTTTACATCAATTTTGTGCAGGGAGCTGTACAAACCTGGTATATACACAAAGTTAATCCTTACATGTTAGATATGTATGCATAACAACCTGGGGCTCTAGTGTTTCTTCCAAAAGAAGCCTCCAGTTTCATCATGTGCCCGGTGAGTATCTTCAGATGTTCAGGATCCCTGCTGCTATGGCTTCTGATGTTTTTGCATGTCCCTCAGAACACCATTGAGTCTAAAGATAAGTATTAATACCATATATATGAGTTAAATGATAGTATACTTACATTATCGTGAGAGGTTAGCTTGTCTAATGTTTTATCCAGTTGGAGGTTTATACATTCTTTCTCCTTTCTAGACTATCACACCGTCTCCTCAACAGCTCCATGTCTTTCTGCAATACAATATAACTCAAAATATATGATACATATGGTGTATATGGTGTACCTCCAAGGTAGACTTGGCATCCTGTTCTTGTTTAATTTGATTTTGCAAGGTTGTAATGTGAGCTTCATGGTCAGATTTCATCTCGTTGTGAAACGCAGTCATAGAAGCTATTCTTGCTTGGAGTTTATCAGCTCTCTCATTTTGCAACACAATCTCGTGGTCCTTTCGCGCAAGCTGTGTTTTAAAACATTTTAACACACACACACACACACATTATATACACCAACTGATATTTAAGTCGATATGTAATCAATAAAACTATATTAACAAATGATAAAGTTTATGCATACCTGGTCCAGTAATGCACGATTTTCTTTAAGAACACCAGCTTTATCATGTTGTAGTAATGCAAGACTGGCTTGCAAATTGTTATCCACTCTTCCTTTCTCGCTCTCTAAACACTTAATCCACTGTTTAAGACGAATAATCTCTTTATCACGCTTATAACTTCTTCCTCAGCTGCATAGGCTCTTTCTTGAGCCTTATACACCTCTCTTTGAGCATGCTCATTCTACAAATAATATAGTATGCGATCGTACAGTGTGCGTGCGTGTGTATGTGGGTAAATCATGTCATGTCATATTTAATAATAAAAGCTTACGTAATTGCGGTTATTTTGGGATTGGACCGCAGATTCAATGGCAGATATATGCGCTCGGAGGTGTACAGATTCTGCTTGTGCTCGCACAAGATTTTCATCTCTTTTCATGAGTTCACGTTGCATGGTTGTTAATGAAGCTTCATCACGACGGGCTTCCTCCAATACCTTTTTCAACTCCTGACTAAATAACCTCTGCAAAACAATATACATATTCTGTAGTGTGTGTGTGGTTGAGTATACATGGATATAAACATGATACATGATTTGCTACAGAATGAATGGGGCAAGTATAAGAGACTCCAATGCACAGGTGCACACAAATGTATGGATGTATGCATATACATAAATGGGACATATATATTACCCGGACATGATATAAACATAATACATGATTTGCTACAGAATGAACGGGGCAAGTATATGTATAGGAGAGACTCCAATACACAGGCGCGCGTGTGCACACGCACATATATGAATGTATGCATATACATAAATGAACATACATATACCCGGACATGGATATCTACAGAATGAATGGTGTATATAGGACTCCAGAAGAGACTCCAATGCACAGGTGCGCGTGCACACACACACACACACATGTATGTATATACATACAGACATAGTGATGAAATACCTTGAGATTAAGTTGGCGCCATCTTTGAAATGCAAGAACTGCATCTACCACAGATTCTTTGTCCGAGTCCGAATCGCACTGATCTTCATGGACCTTGCCAAGTACCTCTTGTGTGTTCTTCTCCATAGTTGGCTGCTGCTTATGACTTCCTCCCCAGTAATCCGTGTCGTACACCTGTTCTTGTGAATTCTGTGGGAGTAAACTACTCGTTTGCATCCTGGGGGATAACTCATCTTCTGATTCATCGGATTCCTCATTATCAGAGGTAGAACTCAAGGAGTCACAAGCTCTTTGCTCTTCATGCACAGCGATAAATTTCTGGTTCCGGTTTATGCTTCTTTTCAGAAGTGTGCTCCGCATTCTGCTTACAGACCTTGGTTGGTGCTTTTGAGACAATCTGTTATCTGACATAATGACCCTATAGGAAGAGATATAATGTACATAATAATTGCTGCTTCCCCAAAGCCGACATGGACATAATGATTACATTTGTCTTCAGCAACCCAGCATTTCAAAGAATGTACAAACCTGAGCTAAGAATCACTAACCTGGAGCCTTGACGACTCAGTTTAGGGCTCACCTCCTGTTAGTTAAGGCTTCAACAGATTACACGTGGCAATCTCGAAGCCGTTGAATTAATGAATGCTATAACTAGTTTCCATTGTTTTCTAATAACAAACACACGCACACATATTCTTATTAAGATGCACACACATACACAACATCGTTCTTATTAAGATGCACACACATACACACACACATATATGGTTTAAAAGAACAATTGCTTTATACAGGTTAACTAGTGTAATTCCAAGTTTACTTCTTGCCAAAGAAGCCAAAGAGTCCTTTGATAGCTTTCATGGCATTCTCATTGATGATAGGCTCATCATATCTATCAACTATCTTCTTGAATCGCTCGGATGCTCGCAAGTTAGCAAGATCATCATCGGTTCTCACCTTCTGCATATATATATATATATATATATAGAGAGAGAGAGAGAGAGAGTACCTTGTAGTCGTCAAAGCCGGCTTCGAGAGCTTCTTCAAGTGCCGAGAGTCCTGCTTCAAGCTGCAGAGAATGAACAATTTGGTTATACCAAAACAAGTGATGGTTACAGTTTACCTGATCAAGTTTAGAATAGCAGCAAGCAAACATTATAACTTGCAACTGCTTCTTCTATTCTCTCCGGCTTTGAGCCGAGTACTGACTCAAACTTTGAGAGTGCATCCTGATAAGCTCCTTTCCTGAGTCATTCTCTATATGAGTTCCTATGTGTACCATGCACATATTACACACTTACCTATAGAGAGCAAGGCCGTCTTGAAGGTCATCTTCTCGTTGCTTCTTGAGCTCCATTTTCCGTCTGTAGTTGTCAATCTAAGCAATAAATTCAAACATAAGCTTATGAAAAATGGGCATTTAATCACATACTTGGATTTGGCGGAGCTTTTCACTGATGTTGTTAGCATTTCTTTGTGCTGCCAGTTGCTCTCTGAGGCTGCTTGATCCTCTCTCGCGCCTGAAAGCACGAATATATATATATGCATGTTGTTGTGCGTGTGAGTGAGTGCGTGTGTTAAGCAATATAATGAAGCCAAACCGTATTTCTTTTGCATCTTCATGAGTAAAGGTCCTATTCTTTGCCTGATAGTGTACATTGTCCGGCCATATTCTGCAGCTGGCCATATTTCATTCCCAAAAACAGCACTGGAAGTCCATCCATTAGGCTATATTAATCTCTCTCTCACACACACACACCTGGTTGCTAAGACTTTAGTCCAACTCTCTCTCTCTCTCTCTCTCTCTCTTCTCTCTCTCTCTCACACACCACACACACAAACACACACACACTTACCTGGTTGCTAAGACTTTGTCTCCTGGTTGGAACATCTTGGTTTTGGCAGCATTCCCAGTGGGAGCAAGTGCATCAATGTAAGTAGCACCATCAGCGCCTTTGTAGAATTTAATTCCAAATGGCTTCTCAATCTCAACTTGATAGAACTCATCAGGTTTCTCCGCTGAGCTGCTGCTGCTGCTGCTGCTGTCCTCCTGTGGTGATGAGCTGCTGGTGGAAGTGATCTCGCCTGTTGTTGTTTGTGGTTCATCAGCAGCAGCAGCAGACGTGACTGTGGTGGAACTGGAATCAGCAGTCGCACCAGACAGGATCAAACCAGCTCTTCTCTGGTGAAGGAGCAATGTGTTGATCTTCCTGATCTCCTGATGATTTTGGAAGCTTCTTCTATTGGAAAAAATTATTACCTGGAACTCCTGTTATTGCAGCAGCAGCAGCATTTTGGTTGAGAATGCCGCTGGACAGAGCTCCGGCTGCCATGGCACAAGACTCCCCCTGCAATCAGTGGGTCATTAACACGTGGCACACGGATGAGCCACTAGTTTGATATATACGATCATGTTAACCAGAATCTAGAAGCATTCTGGATATGAGGTTAGAATTGCTCTTATATCTTAAACCATTAACCATTAACCATTATCAGCTTAACTTATTGTTGCCTCTCTCTCTCTCTCTTCTCTCTCTCTCTCTATTATATATATATATATATATACACCACTCTCTCTTCTCTCTCTATATATATATATCTCCACTCTCCTCTCCTCTTCCCTCTTCCCTCTCCCTCTCTCCCCTCTCTCCCTCTCTCTCCCCTCTCTCCCTCTCTCCCCCCTCTCTCTTTATATATAGAGTATAATCTCATGCAAATGTGAAGTACGTTTGAATCTTACACTTGTCAAGTGCCCTAATTCATTCATTGTGCGAGAAATGGCGTCTGGTCAGAGGAAAGAGAGAGCGTCTTCCTCAATTTTAAATGGCGGGTATGTATCTAAATCTCAACAGTAGCTCATCCTGACGATATTCAACAGGGAACGAGCCCCTTGAAGAAGCCATCGCCTTCTGCATCTTCATCCAGTAAAAGAGGGCAAATTTCACCTACATTCAACCTTCGTCCATTGAAGAATGAAATGCCAAGCTTGCAAGCACACAGGTGATCTCTCTCTCTCTCTCTCATATATATATTATATATATATATTATATATATATTATATATATATATATATATATGCTTGTGAACCCGTTGGAAATATCTCTAGGAAAGCAGGGATATCGGAGGCTCGGACAGACATATCAAAGCTGCCTCTGGACATACTATGCAGATGCTTTATCAAACTGGAGTCTATTTTTCATATTGTTAACTGTGCAGCAGTCTGTAGAGCATGGAGGGATGCGAGTCTCCTTGACGTGGTAAATTATATAAATATATATATTATGGTTAAGTGTTAATTTTAGTATTGCAGATGTGGAAGGAGATTTACTTACAATGGCATTTACATGATTTTGATATTTCTCAACCATCTATAGCTGCAATAGTTGGAGAGAGGCTTTTATCAAGGATTTCTCTAAAGGAGTAAGTAATACTTTTAACTTATTATGATAAACTGATTATAAATTATTTATTAGCGGACACGATTGCTTGAAAGGACGGTTGCTAATGCTTTAGAAAGAGGACTTCTTCAAGGTTCTACCTTAAGTTGTTGTTTGACTATCTTTAATTTAATAATTTAAGGTACTTCATACGACTTCACACCTGGGACTTCGGTTCTTGCACTTGCGGAGGAGCTTCATTTGGACTACTATATGCGTGTAAACAACAGACAGAGCTTAGGCTGAATGGTTTTTATATAATGAAGTCAGTAACCACACACACACACACACACACACACACACATCATGCTTTAATACATAAGTATAAACATTATATTGATACCATGTTGCAGGAAAACAAGCTGCTCTTTTTCCAGCCTCTGGTATTCTTCATTCACCTCTCAAATTAATAAAGCCCGGATTGAAGCTTTCATCTTTGGTTTCAGTAGAGGTTGTAATAATTAAGTGAAAGGATATTATATATACACTTTACTGTATTTCAGGTTATTGTTTCGAGTGCCAAGTTATCGCAGTCTTGCACCGTGGCTCATTTTGTATCCACGCTAGTTACTACGCAAACACGAATGGTTATCCTTAATTGTATATTAATCAGACAACTGGAAAGCAAACAGATTGGAAACTCAATGGTAACTCTGCAGCACCACTTCGGCTTGTACAGCATAATGAATCCGAGACAATGAAACTCGTTGTGGAACGTTGCTGGAGTCTGAAGAGAATCCCCTACGTGAAGAGGTACGCTCTGTGTGTTGTGTGTGTTGTGAGAGAGAGAGAGAGAGAGGGGAGAGGTCTTCAGGCACATGCATTTTTATGAATATATGTTTCCTTGTATAAATGCCATGGTGACAATGGCAGGTACTGTTTATCAAAGTAGCTATGCATTTGACAGAAGTTATCTCGAAACTTATGAAAGTTGGGAATGCCATCCGACAGGGTTCGACAAAATCCAGATCCTCATTATGGTAATGTGTTAAAGTTTAATCATGGCTTAAACAATTATTAATTGTTAAAATGCATGGTTTATACTTGCTTTGCAGGTTTGCATGGTTATCACGTCAGCGTGCAATTGTTCACATTTGAAAAACTATCTGGACAAGGGAGTTCCATGCGGTAAAATTTCATAGTCGTTTGTTAATGACATATATAACAACATTATACAGGCATTTTGGAATGAGCGAGAATCTATTCCCGGCCAGGCTGCTGTTTTGGTGCTCTTATCCTCGGTGCGTGGTCCGTTTGTGTGTGTGCGTGTGTCCTTGTCTGTTTTAAATACACACACACACCACACTTGTGTATTGTTGTGTTTCTCGCTTATATGTGTGTGTGTGTGTGTCAGTATGCTTACTGTTGTGTAGTTTGACGTTGTTCCGAGCAAGTTAAGCTTGCCATGGGAGAAGCCAAGCCTTCTCTGGAGAAATAGAGCATTCATTGGCAGCAGCTATAACTTGTGGGATGCAAACTCTGAAGCTGTATGGAAAGTTGTTGATATTTTCTATTTAAACCTGTCTCTGTTACCAACTGTGGAGGTAACGTTGTTTGTGTGCGTGCGTGATGTGTGGGTGTGTGTGTGTGGTTGTGTGTGTGTGTGTGTGTGTGGTGTGTTGTGTGTGTGTGTGTGTGTGTGTTTGTGTTTGTGTTTCATTGTATAAAAACCTTATTACAGTATGGACTTCCGGACTTTGAAGGATCACAAGTGGAAGCAAGCATGACGGACATTAACAAGGGGATATCTGCAAGTATAAAATGCAGTGTTCCTGATTACAGTTCCTTGGAAGCTGTATTTGCTATCACCGATTTTGAGGCTTTCTTTGAGTGTCAAGTTCCTTCTGAGTTGGTTTGGCGTCTCAAAACATATAATGAGATTTGCAGTTGTGCATACTTTTAAGTATTTGCCAGAGGTATGTATATATAAGCATATAATGTGGACATCATATACTCGAGATGTATATCTACTGTAAATTTTGTGATCTGCTAGCTCTTGATTAAAGTCAAGCCTTTCAAGGTACGTATTTGGATTGTATATATGTTGATGTATATATACACATGCACCATATTTTATATGTATATACCACGGGTGTGTATATATATATATGTTTGTACGTATGGACACACAACATTTGATATTTTCAAGGCTAGCTATACATTAGTTTTTAGTTGCTTTCTTACTGACTGAAAACCATTATTATGTACTCTCTCTCTCTCTCTCTCTCTCTCACACACACACACACACACACACACAATATACAGGTAAAGATATCTGGGTAAAAGGATGCATTTCTATAGTAAGTCTTTTTATATTTTCAGGCTAAAAGCTGAACTTACTCAGGTGGACCACAAATGTACAAACATACTCCCTTGAGGACTCACGCTGCCAAATTGGCCAAAACTTCACAAGTCGTAAGTTTCATATTTGCCACGCATCTATATTAATACATGCCCAGATACGGAGAGAATAACTTGAGTTTGACATTTAGGAAACGCGTGTGCGTGTGCGTGCGTGGTCTAAACATGTATATGAATGTTACTATTCAAGTAAGAACATTAATACCGTGGTACTACGGTATGTACTAGTATAGGAATCTTCTTAGCAATCGTATTGTGGTCTGTTAGTTTTTTCCAAATTCAACAAAAAGTTTTCCTGCATGAAAATGATTTTTATGATACTTTATAATAAACTATACAAACTGGTTATATATATAATTATATATAATATATATATTATTGTATTTTTATGAGTCATGTGAGTATGGTGAAGAGTTGTATGGAACAAGGTGAAGCAATCCATCTATATCTCTATTCAGAGCTATGGTTCCTCATTTCTCATCTGAGTTCGCGAGGACTCCTTGTAGACGCCAAAGAAGTTATGCTCAGAGGATCAATCATACCCCTCACTCCTCAATGAGCTCAAATGTACGTCTCTCTCCCTCTCCCTCCCTCTCTCTCGTATATGTGCGGGTGTGTTTGTGGAGAGTATCAACAGTGCATAACTGTGCATGTGCGTGCGTGTGTGCGTGTGTGTGTTAGAGAGAGAGAGAGAAAGAGATTCAATATGAATAGTGCGTGAGATCTGGAATGTATCAACACTGCATAACGTAGGTTTGTGTGTGTGTGTGTGTGCGTGCGTGCGTGGAGAGAGAGAGAGCTGGAGTGGAACTTCACTTACAATTCTACTGCAATTCAATTTCAAATTTAAAAGAGTGTGTTTTTTAATCTAAATATTATATTATATATTACATTGTATAAGCATATATATTTTAAAATATATTAAAATCACGTTATTTTACAATGTAAATTTATAAATTAATAAACATTTTATAAACCGTTCCTAAATCTTTCTTTAAAATAGAAAGGGAGCGTATTGTTTATTTTGTTTACATATATGTTATATATATATTTAACATGTCGTTAAATTAACAATATCAATTTAACGTTAATTGTAATAGCATATAGAATATTGTTAAAAGTATTTAAAAGTAAATGTCGTTAAATTTGTATAATATTCTATTTTGAAAGTGTAAATTGTATATGCTTACACCTGTGTCTGTGTGCATAGGTGTGCGTGTGCGTGAGAGAGAGAGTTACTGTTTAATTCTACAAATATTTATTTATATTTATGAAACACATAAATATTATCTCCTTCTAAAGTGCTACTTCTATATTAGAATCCGTATCTAGACCGAAACTATCACTCTCAGCCCTGGACTACACACGCGTTACACGCACCCGCATGACACGTACATGTAGAAATTGGTGTATATTAACACAAAGCCTCTATACAAGTTGCCAACCAGGAAAACAGGCGAACTCTCAACTTTCAAATGGTAATAACAACACTATACCTGTTCCTGGCTTTCCAATCGGTAATCAGCTTGTGTAGAGTGTGATGAGGAGTGAGCTGCTTGTGCTCCAGCCTCAAATTCGTAAGAGGGGATGTATCGTGAGTTTGAAACATTGCCTTATTGCTTCGTACTCGTATGTGTAGCCATCTGCTGCTACAACAGGCTCCTCCATTATTTGCTGTTGTCATATATCAATTTCATTAATGTTAATAACGTCCAATTCATGTGTGTGTGTGTGGTTGGATGATAATGGTTTTATAAAACACACACACACATGTAGGATATATACATACCTCGAAGAGCGGACAAACAAAGATGGACGGGACAACCGCACTAGAATCCCCAGCCAAAGCCTTATTTGTTGGCGTTTATTGCCACACAATTCTCTGCAAAATTTCTTGCACCATCTAACACAGGCAGCACCAACTCAAGATTTGGTCTCTGCCTTCTCTTCATTCTGCACACTGCAATGCCAAGCAAGCAACCTCTTCCGCCTGAAAACCAAACACGTGTATGTTTATATGTATGCTCACGCACCCACACACACACAGGAGTGTGTATGCATATGGGGAAAGAATGCAGGATACCTTTGCTACAGGCCAATCCCCTGCACTTTTATCCAACACACTGCTGAAAGTTCCACACTCAATAGCCTCCTCGACAATGGCATGGACGCCAACAGGGGGCTTTCCAGTGAGCAGCTGCAGAATGACAATCCCGAGAGCATAAACATCTGACTTGGGACCGAACAATCCAGTCCTCTGATACTCTGGATCAATATATGCAAATGTGCCGACCGGGGTCGTATCTCGGAAGTATGTACTGTTCATCTCTGCTAGCCTTTCTGGAACTAGTTTTGCCAGTCCCACATCTCCCAGTTTGCTTCGATTGTTCTGGTCCAGAAGAATGTTTGCCGGCTTTAAATCTCTGTGAACTATTGGCTCTGGCCCAAACTTGTGTAAGAAGTGAAGCGCACAAGCTACTTCCGCTGCTACCCGGAAGCGAGTATACCTATCAACACCATTGATTACACGCAGATATGTACGCATGTATACGTCTATATGTCTATACATGATCAATATAACTAGAAAACTGCATATATCGTCGGAGCTTATACTATACACATTTAACTATATGTATAAATGCGCTACTTACACACACACATGTATAGATGCTAGTACACAACGTGATTACCATGGAAGCGGGGATGTTCCGTTCTTTTGAAAGAGACGGTCTTCGAGACTTCCATTGGCCATTAATTCATAAACAAGGCATCCTCTGTGGGAACAGCAGCCCAGGAGTATAACCATGTGAGGGTGTTGGATCCTGCCCAGCAGCTCCACTTCATGTTGAAACTCCTCACTCCTCTGAAACCCCTCCTTCTTCAGCACTTTAACTGCTACATCCCTTCCCTGGAGTTTTCCTTTGTACACTGTTCCATAGCCACCCTCACCCAGCTTTGACTTCTCACTGTAATAGATGATAAATACATGTATCTATTCACACATATAGTTGTGTATGTGTGAAGAGAGACCTGAAGCCTCCTGTAGCTGCCTCAATTTCAGCAAACTCATACTCCCTGAAATTCCTTTCCGACAACTTTGTCAGCTCCCGTAAAGACTTTCTCCGCCTCGGTGGGAGTGCTCTACAGTTTCAGGCAGTTAGATATTGCATAAACACGGAAGAAAATAGAAAAGTAACCTCATTAGAGTTGGCTTCCTCGTGATCTGTATCTTCTCCTGCACCAAGAACAGGCTTCGTAGTAGCAGCTTTATGTTCAATGCTATCTAAGGATCCTGCAATGGAAGAGCCTCGGAGCTGCTTAACTTGTTTGAAACCACAGCCAAGGATTTAATGGAACTTGATGAACTTGCAGAACCACTTCCATTCAGTTTGGGATCCACCAGTTCCAAAGTTGCAGTGGTTACTCCCAAAGAACAATTCTCTGGTGATCTGTTAACAACGTGTTATATTAGATAGAAGTGCTAATGTTTTACTACTACTCTGATTACCTATACGTTGATGCTTGTGAAGTAGTGCTACTATGAAATGGAGATACATACATCCGGGCGCCATTGATTCGTTCAGAGGAGTTGTAGGAGAAGCTGTCGGATGTGTCCGAGTCTCTTTTTTGAAAAAAAAACGTGATAAGAAGCTCCATCTCCGTCCAAGGCCATCTGGAAGTGCATACAGTTGTGGATGTGAAGATCCCGTCGTAGTTTCTCCTGACAATATGCATCAAAACTTGATATAATTGATACTACTTCTCAAAGTATGTACCAAAACTTGATAAAAATGATATTAAACTCACCTTGTGACGAGGAACTGGAAAAGCTTGCACTGTGAGCCTCTGATATATCTGACTCAGAAGCTTGAGAAGAGATTGACTGTAAATCATCTTCCTTTGATCCCACAACCTTGTCTTTCAGAATAACCAGTACAGAGCAAGAGCTTGGTGCATGGTCGGCAACATATGTTGAAACTCTTGGACCTGATAATCTTCTGTACAGGACAATCTTTTATTCATACACTATTACAACACCACTTAATTGAATACAATGTGCGAAGCACCTCATAAAGAGGTGTGTGTGTGTGTGTAGTTTACCTAGTCAGGCCTGAGCGAGACCTCCCAAGTATAAGTTTGTGTATTCCAAGAACAGAAATCTGGTCAACTAGAGCCTTGTGAACAGAATCATTCTCTATCTGTACGTATCTTGGGTTCACCTGAAAAGGATTGAGTATGAAAAATGCACACGCACACGCACTCACACACGTACACACACACACACACAAGTACCTGTTGGGCGTGGCACAATCGTTTAAAACACATCAAAATATCTGTCAACTTTATCTTGCACTGTCTGGCATATGCAGCCACTTTCTCTTCCGATAATTGCCCAACAGCCAGGTTTCCCACTGGTGACATATCCGATCATTCGCAACCACAACAAAAACACATGCACTTGTGTATATAGATGATGTCCAAACACAAGCACTTGTGTATATATACATGCATAGTCACACTTGTGTATATATACATGCATAGTCACACTTGTGTATATATACATGCATAGATGATTATGTCAGCGGGGGATCAACCGTGTTTTCGCCGCTTCCAACACATCCATCCCCCCAAAACACACGCATTTATGTATATATACTTGCATAGTCACACTTGTGTATATATACATGCATAGATGATGTCCAAAACACACGCATTTGTGTATATATACATGCACAGTCATGCATAGTCACACTTGCGTATATATACATGCATAAATGATATCCAAAACACACGCACTGTGTATATACACATGCATGGTCAATGTGCTTTACCTGGAGTTGGAACATAACGAATGGGATGCTGTACATGTATAAGAACGATTTCATCCCCTGCAACTATTAGATTGTTTAGAGCCATTTGAGAGCTCCAATGCTCCGTTTTGCTGTTCTTCACTCCAATCGCGACTTTCCCATCTCCCATTTCCCCTTCTATCCCTAAATCCCATTAAATCCCACAAAACCCATTGAATACCTGCTCATACAGAATCTCCTCGTGCAATTCTTATATTGAAATCACCTGCGCCATGGATTGCCGCAATGCCGTGTTCTTCTAATCCAAGCTCATGCGAAGACTCGGTTCAGGACTCAATTTGAACCGTCGGATGGATCTTTATTGAACGGTTTTAAAAATTAGCATCGGACGGTATTCAACGTGCTAATATTAATCAAGCCAACGATTGGGATGTGGTCCAAACTTCTGCAAATAATGAACCGTCGGATGGATCTTTATTGAACGGTTTAAAACATTAGCATCGGACGGTATTCAACGTGCTAAATATTATCAAGCCAACGATTGGATGTGGTCCAAACTCTCAAATAAATATTACTTAATCTAAAGTAAGTTTAATTAAAGTCTTGAAGGAAGAACAAACTCAACTGTCTGTCAGTAAGAATGTGAGACCATGTGCCGTCAGCATCTTCCAGTAGACCAAAAATTTATCTCACCAGACAACAAGTATTATATAACTTCTCATAATTATAACTACAACACACACACACACACACATGGACAATTATATGTATAATTAATTATTAAATGCATATATAGATAAGTTTATCTTTGTTTATTTATTTAGTAATGCTATTGTTAATATTATGTTTAATATCTTAAGTAAACTCGAATTCTTGAAAATGTTAAATCATGGTTAATTACATCTCACCAAAGGCTATGTAGCAAAGCTTCTGTCTCCCGCATCTCCCAAACCAGGAATATATATCCCTTTTCATTAAGCTCAGGATCAATAATCCCCGCATAAATCTTTAAACTGCATTAGTATGTGTTAAGATTAGATACTAAACCAATCCATATAATATATGTTATCATGTAATTTAATATATGACTTACCCGGAACTTTTCACTAAGTTTCTTTAAGGCCGGAGGGGCAGCAACGCAGCAACCTATTTTATGAAGTAAAAAGTATAATAATATCAGTTTTTCACAAAAGACTTAAGTATTACACATACCACTCGCATTAGCTTAGGATCCGCTCCCCTCTTAACAAGCTCTTCAAGGGCAGCAATCATAGTTCCACCTTCAAAAGCAATAGTAATTTGTGTTTGCGTGTGTGTGTATGCGTGCATGCGTGCTGTGTGTGTTGTGTACATGTATATATAATTTACTGAAAACACGTTCGAATTTGATGACACAAACCGGTTGCCAGCATGGGATCAGCAACTAAAACACGGCTATCCTCAGGGAGTTTATCTGGTAACCTGTTATACAATTAGCACGCGGGAATAGTTCAAGAATGTGAAGCTTACTTGTTGAGGTATAGAGTCGGCTGTAGTGTCTCTTCGTTTCTAACAAATCCTACAATGATAGAAAAAAATAACACACCCATATATATACACGCTATAGACATTGTTTACCAAGATGATATGTTTGCGTTGCAGGAAGGACTGAAGTAACGTGCTCCACAAGGACAAGTCCAGCTCTCAAGATAGGCACGACCTGCGCAACATAATAAGCTAATATATCGTTCTCAATTAAATATTTATAGAAATATCACCTTTATTGGATTGCTGGGATCAACAAATTCAACTTCAGCTACACCGCATGGAGTTTGGACTCAGCCGACAAAGTTAGCTGCAAGTTATCCATTGAGTATATTCATATATGAATACATAGACACACCCGCATCCAGCGTACACCTATACACAGTTCTCTCTCTCTCTCTCTCTTCTCTCGTGTGTGTGCATATACATACATAAAGTATATCAAATGTAATATGTATAGATAGATACATACATACCAGCCAATCACGAGAAGCTTCGTATATGAGGATCCTGCCCAGCTCCGACATTGCACTCTCTGCAAGTCCACAAATTATCACACACACACACGCACGCACGCACACAACTTACTGAAGATAGGGGTGGTGTTGCCTCGTTCCGAAGAATAGCAACCCAGTGCTTGACAAGAGGGTGTGCTGGTACGTAAATCTGCATATATGAATGAATTAAACTTCATTTGTCGAAAAAAACAATATATGGGTTATAAAGAAGAAAGCAAAAGAAGGCACAAGTAATATACCAGCATTTGTTTGGCTTTCCAGCCACCGAAGTAGAAGATGCACACTTTGGGGCGAAAGTTAGCTTGTCCCTCGCTTGTAATTTCCACTTGTTTTGGAAAACAAGCCCGGTTTCTGCTCAGAGAGCAACTGTGCATCCTCTACAGGAATGCCAATAAATGACAAATCATGAAAACATTCATAAGAAAACCATGTAAAACAAAAAGAAGGGGAAAACCATGCTCCTATATGCAAATTCATAGCAATGCGAGTACAAAACCCACCTGTTGAGGAAGAAACTGTGGAACTGAAGGCGCCGTCGCCATTGCCTCTCCCTGCCCTAAACCTCTTCTTAAGCTTTATTTGTATAATTTCATAAACCTTTTTTCTTTTAATTTAATGGTTAATAATGATGTAAAAACACAAGTTCTTATATATACATATGGAAAGTTAAGTTTGATCTTCAATCTCTATGAAGTGGAACTAGACAATCTTGTACCGTTTAATATTTAATATTTAATTTTTAATATTATTTATTACAATTCAAAAAGAATACTCTAGATTAAATATAAAATTATTAATAATATGGAAGATATCATGATTTTTTTAAACATTATTGAATAAAACATTACAATGTTTTGCAAGGTTTTTTAAAACACAAACACTCACAATCAATAACACCCAAAACCAAATTGTGAGTTTGCTATAGGAATATAAATATCTGACTAAGAAAAACCATGCCCTTTACACATACTATATCATGTACATAGAAGTGAATGCACACATATACACGTACTATATCATGCACACATAGAGGTGTGCTGTGAAATGCACACGTATACACGTACTATATCATGACACATATAGAGTGTGAGGTGTGAAATGCACACTTCACTTCAAGGTGTGAGATTTAAAACACATACTTTTGAACATGCAGATGTAGGTAAATATGGTGATATTGTACGGTTGTGTGGCAATATACCAATATGAGATAGGATAAAGAATATTATAAATAACTAACTATACATTTTATACTCCAGGTGATGGTGGTGGAGGTGAAGGTGATGGAGGGGGTGATGGAGGGATGGTGATGGTGATGGTGGTGGTGGTGGAAGGCCGACGATGACCTCAAAAAAAGGAATTATCAATCTAGTTCAATATAAGTATTGTTAATTTTAACTACTTTGTAATATGTTATATTATTTAATTTTCATTATTTTTATGATATGCTATATTATTGATTTTTGTTGTTATTATAATATGTCATATTATTGATTTTTGTTGCTTTTTGTGATATGTTATATATTAATTTTTGTTCTTTATAATGTGTATTTATTATTGATTCTTGAGTTGTTTTTATTACATTGTGTTTTTAAGTCATCTCTATGGTATTTAAAATGAAAATGAAGAATGTTTTTTTTCTAATGGAAAAGAATAGAATATGGAGAATGATATTTGTATGAATCACCAAATGTGTTTAAATTCTCAGAACTATTCAACTTTCTTAATATTGTATTTAAGTCAATGTTTACATATATAAAGAAAAGATATATCCTTCATCAAACATTTAAATTGTTTTAAATTAAATATAAGTATCTTAATTATAAATTAACTACATCATAAATATCTTTTAATAACTTTTAAATATACCATGATTAATCTGAGATAACTTTTCAATTGTATAACACAAAAACAATAAGACTCGACATTATATATATGTTATCATTATTATATATATGGTATATTTAAGGATTGACCTAATGAACAACTTTATAAGGAATAAGTTTGACATAATAATAACTTTGTACATATTAAATCACATTTTTATTACATATTTGACTAGTAAGATATCATTATAAATATTAAAGGTTCGCCAATGAATATTTCAAGCATATACTATATCTATTATAATATCTAATGTATTTACATAATTACCTTACACTACTCTTGTTTATGAAAAAAAAAAATATTTTAACCACATGACATAAGCAACCACATTACTAAAACTTTATACTACCGATTCTTGGGCCTTATAAATAAACTTTTATTGTAATCCTTAGTGTTCCACATACTCTACTCTCTTTTGTACGAAAAAATATTTCTTTATTAACATGAAGAACTTTTTAAAGTCGTTAGTTTCACACAATAATATATATAACAATATATATGAGTCACTTTAAAGTTTCAAATCCACAATAAGAAAATAACTTCGCACAACAACATATATGAGTCATTTAAAAGTCTCAATCCATAATAAAATTAGAATATGCATTTTTGTTTTTTGCCTGGTCTTAAGAAAATAAGTCCAACTTCTTTTTATAAATGACTAAGAATGAGTCCTTACAAAAATAATAAAAATATTATATCATTATTACAGTCAAACTTATTATTTTTAAAAGATTTATGTCTCATTATGAAATGGGAAAACTCCTTTGTAAAAAAGAAAATATATTTTTTATTAGAAATATAGAAAATTAAACTATGCTAATGTTTTTGCTTTTGTTATAATTTTTTTTTCATTTCTCAAATATCTTAAATTGATCAATTGCTTACAAATTAGAATATATATGAAATTTTTATTAATGAAAATATGAAGTTAAATAAATTTTTGTTGCTTAATTATATAGATTAAAACATTTTAAAATAACATATGATTTATAATGTACATATCTCAAATTGCATGTTATACACAATTGCTCCTTTAACACATTCAATCCCTACTTATGTACATATTAGAATAATATTCTTATTACTCATTTTTAAAGTTCTAATATTTTAAAAAATTATTATATTTGACATGTGAACATTAACATCAAGATTTACTTTGTATCTTGAATATGTATCAATGTTGTATTTAAGTCTTCATTAAGTGTTACAATTTAACTATTGATACATTTTAATAATTATTTATAAAGTAGTAACAAGATATCAATTAATAACATAATCATTAAATTAAAAATTGATACATGACAATTTTAATATAATCTCAATCTTTAAAGTTACTATTTTAATTTAATATTATAGTAGCACGTTATGTCATGGCTCAACCATTTACTTTAAAGGTTGATTGTTGTTACCTACCGAGTTATGTTGACGAACCTAAGCGTAAAAGAAGTAGGCCTGCATAATGCACTTGGATATTTAGTGATAGTTTGACTGAATGTCGTTAAATACTCTAGGCGAAGTTAGCACTTCCATTTAGAAAACTCTCTCCTAATTTGACATTCCAAGTTAGGTTTCCTTAAAGAGTATAGCTTATCAAAAAGGGTTGGGGACACCCTCTAGGGTTGCCCTAACCCCACGCCCTAATACCCCCCTTGGGGTTAAGTTTAGAATTAGGTTAGGTCTTCTCATTTTTCATTAAGGGCTGGCGGGGCGCTCCGTCACTTAAATAAAGTAAAATATATGTACTAAGAGTTCCTGTGTTCAAAAGAGAATTCGTTATTCTCGTACCAGTGCATCCACCTTCGGGTTAACCTATTCTTCCCTAGTAAATTTAAAATATGTCACGTCATTAATAATAACTACCACTATGGTTTACACTAGAATGGTTAATTGAATTAAAAATTAAATTACCATTTAATAATTAATTTGCTTTAACCGTGGTTAAGGAATTAATTATAATTTAGGGTTATTGAGTTACCCTAGATTTGTGCTTACTTGAAAAGGATAGGCTTAACGGCATTTAGTTATGAATTCTGGGCATAAAGAAATGCACCAACAACTCATCCGAGTTGTAATTGCAATTGTGATATCCATTTCGGAATGTTAGAAGAAACTACTAGTATCACATGTATGTTGACAATTGAGCTACTTTTAAAGCCTTTGAATTGCCATTAGATGTAATGGCATGGCAAGGCGAAATTCTCTATTCATTTAGATGTATGATAGGCTTAATGTGTATGTTTAAAGAACACTTTTTACTTTTTATATTGATGCTATGTTCAAGTAATGTGTATATTGAAAAAACACTTTTACTTTTTATAATGATGCTATGTTTAAGTCAAATGCATGATGTACCTTCTCATTTCTATATATAGAACTTGCCCCATACTTACAACGGCATGACACACTCATTTACGACAAGCCATTCCACTCGAGAAGCAATGTGTGTTGCCTTACCATGTTAAGCACTGGTAATTTCATTAAGGATATTGTGGATGAGTACGAATTGGAATGATAATGATGCCAAATAGTTAAGGAGTTTTGTAATGCAATAAAAATAAAGCTTTGAAATAAATGCATGCTTGTCCATCACCACAAAAGTTAGAAAACTATTAAGAGTTGAGAGGATCAGAGGCATTCCTAGTGTTGTTAAAGTCTAATAGAAGTTATTAAATGATTGCACCAAAACTTCATTCGCAAATTATAACAGGAAGGGTTTTCATTCATATACTTCAGCTTACGACATTGGATGGCATGTAATTTGCATAACTCCAATGTTTTAGCAGGTCAGCAACTGGTTTGAGAATAAGAAGGGAATCTTGAATTGTATTGTTTAGTTAAAGATGCTGTATATGTTGTTAAACCTTGGATGTATTTCCTTACAAAGGAAGTAAGTTAAGGTTTAAATCGAATGAAGTACTATTGAAACTTCATTCAATTTAGTATCCATATGCCAGTAGAGTGTGCAATTGGTGAATTGAAATTCTTTTTAGAATTTTTATGAAGAGAATGATAGCAAGTTAAAGTATGTGGCCTGATCAAGTGTGTACATGTTGTGTTCTTCATTCTACATGATGATAGTTTTAATGAGTTTGGATGGCTAAAGTTAAAAAAAGAGTTGGAAGCTACAATAAAAGCTGAGGAAGAGTACGTTGGCTCTTTAAAGGTGAGCGATACCTTTAAGCGATACAAGCTCGAATGAAAGTGAGGTAGCCAAAGCATCATCTTAATAATTTACATCGGGTGAAAGCAATAAGATTTGTCTCTTATGGAAGTTTAGCAAAACTCTTAAAGAACATGAACGACAATGCAACAATAAGTAATAATGTCAGGCCATGAGTAACTATTCAAACACAGAAAGGAGGGATGCTTTAGCAAAAGTGTTGTTTAAAAAATGCAAAACATAAACCTTATGAGGCAAGTGTTTGGAGAAAATAACCTTAATAAGTAAGAAGAGAAGAAGTAATTTATTTGGTGTTAAACTATATAGTATTTATTTTTATTGTTTTAAAACTTAAATATTTACAGCATGTTGTTATGTGTAACTTCTAAATGAGTGACTGATAATTATTTTAGATTTCAACATAATACCATAAATAAAAATATAATTTATATATTTATGTTGATTTCAACAAAGACAGCCGTGGTTCTGTGAGGAAGTATAATGAGGATCATAAGACGAACATTCACAATCTCATCCTCAAAGTCAACTTGAAATGTGCAGCTTAATATATATACTAATTTAATAAAAACATTATTTCATCAAATGTAAATTTATTGCCCTCACAAAAAACCTACATATGTTCATGTATACAAAGGTATGCTTATCAACTACCGAGTGACAGGATGTAGTTCCATGTTCAATCCACACTGTTTGCGTTGTCCGGCCGTGCATTGAAACAACCTATAATTAAAAAAAAAACAATTATGTTGTAAACAGTCTGCACACAATGCATGTTTGTGTGTGTATACACCACACACTTACTTGGAGTTTATCTGAAGGGAAGCCTGGTTGGCCTCCATCCCCGTCCTTAAAGGCTCATTACAATGACACCAGGAACACTTGAAGGACCTGCATTGTGAAACTCCACTCTTGCCTATATATACAGTATTATTATTATTATTTATTATTAAATTAAAAATATTATATTATTAGTCTTTACCAGTGACTCACACACACACATATAGCATTTACAGTCTCAACCGGAAGAGAATCTGATGTTTAAAAGATCTTCAAAGTTCGCCAAAATACGAGAATATGCCTTTGACGAGTTTTCAAAGATTCGTTACTTAAAAGCTTCCTCATCTTGATATTAATGAGCGACCACTTAATACTAACAAATGTTTGTGTGTGTGGTGTGAGAAAGAGGGGGGGAGGGCGCACACATTCGCCATTTTTCTCCATTCTTGTTCTTTTGGTGGTAAACCAACACCCCAATTGTTTGTTTCGTATGAGATATCAAGCCAAAATATTTAGTTTTTATAATAATATGAAAATGGAGCAAATATTATAGCCGAGACATACTTGATCTGCACAGAGAAGAGTAATTAATCAGTTAATAATGACAATGTCACACACACAGATGGATGCAGCTGTACATGTAAATGTACAAAGGCAACAAAAAGATTATCGTACTGTTCAGTTGGTGCCGCAGCATATGCAACAGGTTTGCCATCGTGTGTAAGAACTTCTGAACCTTTCATCTGCAAATGTACACGTACACACATATTATACCACGTTGATATACATATATCATACATATGTATATACACATGTATATTCCTTTGAAATTGACAAACACGTAGTTTTTTAGGTTTCCACCAATCCAAGCTAACGTTAGTATACACAAATAATCACATAGACATACATATACATAACAAATATGCAATATACATACACACTCGTAAAACATAATATACAATATATGTATATACACACACTTACAACAACTCATTCTTTTCCGAAGATAGATTTCTAGCCATGGTTTCCTCGTCCCCTTATGGCATTGTTTGGCTAAATAATACAAAAAGAATAGTTAGTTTCTCTCCCTGGTCTATGGTGTGTTTGTTGCATGTGGCACACACGTGTACTTGAACAAGGGATGCTTACAAGACTTTAATTCACATGTTATGTTAAACACCCGGGTTACCAAAAGGTGATCCACCATTGCCGAGTCCCGCATCCGTGAAATAATATCACTCACTCTCTCTCTCTCCTCTCTCTCTCACACACACACACACACATGCACACACATTATGTATCTATACATTCATGCCTACATACATATACACACTAATGGTCTATAGTATACACATATAATATTGCATAACGTGTATATATATATTATATATATATATATATTTAACATATACCAATAGTGTCTGCAAAATAAAGTGTGTGTCCAAATACAATTTTACAGCTTGTCTACAAGCTGCTGCAGAATCCCCTCAAGACGCTCCAGAACAACAACTTTACGCTCTTCCCATTGGTTAACTGTGTTTAAAATGAAAGTCCTTATTCCCTTGAATTCATTACCAAGTTTGAAAACTTTATTTCTTGTCTTTCTCTGTTGTGCATCCTTGTCAGTCGCAAGTAGTTCCAATACCTTATTGTCAATGACACCACCATGGACTTCCTTAATTACATGGGCCTATTACTCATGAACTTATCAATAAGATAATACCATTTGTTTGTTTCTATGTTATTACCAGAGACTTCATTGTATACCTTCAACTTTTTATATTCTGCATACTTTGCTTTCCACTTATTATGACATGCCTCTGCATCCTTTTAAAATCTGGAGATTGTGCTATACAAATTCAATATTAAAAAGGTTTGAAAAAAATAAAAGACAACTTACCAACAATTTTTGTCTACAAAATTTGTCACAAATTAATCCCTTGTTTTGGGAGTTTGTTAAATTCTTTTAGCATCTCTTTCCTAAAATAAATGAGGAGCTCCACATGTTTATCCTTCCATCTTGATGCCTTCATGTCATTAGGATCTTTCTTTGTCTTTTTAAATCTTCCTTCAGCCTTGAGAGGCCCCTAATGTTCACAATCGGGATCTCTTGCAACACAAATAAAAAAGAAGTAATAAAAGTAGAAAAGAGAGCACTTGCACATCAGATCATTAAAAACAAGCGACAAAGGAAGATCGATTGACAGCTACACCACAGGTTGTGGCGCCTTTAATGGCAGTACCATGGTAACCCTAGAGAAGTCTCTATAGGATCATGCACCTCCGCAAATGTTACATCCATTCTGATAATTAAGGAAAGCTTAATAAACATGTAGGTTAATTATTATACATGTGTTGCCATTTTATGCATGGTAGTCGTATACCTACATGGCACCTATGTGGTGCTACATGGCTTTTCGGTGGTAGTCAAATAAACGAGCAATTTTGCCCGGTTAGGTGCCATGTAAATCTTATATTTTAAATAACCTGCAAGTGGAAATTCAAACTACCAGTAAAAAAATAATTTATTAAAATTTTGATTGGTTGAGGCAATCAACCACCCGCTAGTGGAAAGTAGACCTAATAATAAATAAGCAATTATTAATAAATTAAAACTTTAATTTATTATGTTTAACAAAGCAAAAAATGTGAAACAAATGAGATCTAACGGTCTTATAAGATTTGAATCAAGTTGTAAGGTTCCATGGTATACATGTGGTATATACGCCATGTATCTATGCCATGTAGGTGCCAGGATTTACCTGGCACCAACTAATTAGGCATGGTAAATTAGCACACTAATCTAGGCATGAACACTTAATATAAATGCCTTGTATGAGACGAATTAGATCATATTTGGTATTCACTCTCATGCCTCTCTCATTGGTGGAGATGTTGGGTAGTCCTTTGGAGGCTTAACTTTTGTGTTCTTCTTTGTCCCTCTCCCTTGTTCTTGTTTGTTTGTTTCAAGCGTGATGGCGAATGAAAAAAGGTGGCTATAGTTGTTCGATGCGTTGTAGTTAAGCATGGTGAATCAAACCACTTTTTGTTAGAAGCAAAATGCCAATATGTAGCAAAGTGCCAATCTGCGTGTTCGTCCTATGTTTTTCAAGGGGGAGGCTGGAGCAGATGTGTACTATGGTGGGAACACTTTTAAGGATTGTTGATTACCATGGATGGTTTGATTCCCAGTGATTGCGAGAGTTCCAACGTGTCTGCAAGGACTTGCCTTGTAGTGGTATAATGGTGTCCCCATTGTCAATCGGCAAAAATTAAAATAGCTTGTCCAAGCCATTCAACAAGCTTTTGGTAAAGCATGAGGATTTCGCTGCAGCTTTTCACAAACTCCATGACTTGAAGCAAGTGTAGAGAGAGACTATTTAGCAATTTGGGATCAAGTTCCAAAACCTAGTCAATCATGAGGATTCGAGCATGACAGAATATGTGTAGCTGGGCTTGCTATGGCCGGCTCTTCACCTTGACTTGGTGGAGGGATTTAGTCCCTTGGACTATGGAGGAGGCCTTGAGGATTGCACATGATTTTGATAACTCATTGGGAACATCACAACGTGTGTGTCCTGTTCCTGTGATTGCCGTATGTTCCTAGATCTTCTTTGACATCCGATCTTGTCTCGATGGAAGTGGGTGTTGTCCAAATGAAGGCCAAGTCCTCAGGCCGTGGAAGGGGCCGAGGCCAATTTGTTGGTCAGCATGGTCATGGGTGGGACATTAGTGCTACAAGTGTCGAGATGGGGACATGTTGCAAGATCATGTGCAAATCAACATCAAGTAGCCGCCATTGAGATTGTAAAAGAAGTTGAGATGCTTCCTCAGTCGAAAAATGAGGAGTAGTGCATGGGTGTCAGAGAACCTAGGCAATAGGTACATTGCATCACCTCTGAGGAATTCAACTCCTGCGCATAGTTCAACACTTCCCCAAAGCACCTTTGTTCTTGTGCGGGCATAGGGGTCCCGATTAAGTTGCTTAACACTGAGCATTTTATGTTTGTGTTCTCATGCATGCTAGAAGGAACTCATGTTTTAGTCCTTGTGAATTATGGATCTAGTAACCTTCCATCAATCGATCAGTAGCTAAGTCCCTGCACTTTGCACACAATATCTGCCATCAGACTCTGAAGGTGGTATTTACTGATAAGAAGTCCTTGCTCATTCACATCGAATTGCACACACGCTGTGGTGTTAGGAGGATATCATCATATACTTTCGTTGCGGGTGATGTTGAGCCAAGTTCATGACATCATCATGGGTGTCAATTGGCTCCCTGTGGTCAAGGAAAGATGTGGATTTTGAGACGTGCACGCTGTCTGTCCCAGGATGCCCTCCAATGCAAGCTATATATGACATGCATCACATGGCATGGCGGTGGGTTGCATGCATCGTGGTGCATAAGGAAGAGCTTTCTTTTGGAGCAACGAGCCAAGGACATCAAGGACATGTTAGCGAGGTATCCAAACTTATTCAAACCCATTGTAGCAGCTGTGAATCCCCTGTGTTGACTACTCGAGCATCACAACTGGTATAGCTCACTTGATTAGGATTGGGCTCAGTAACATTTTACAAAGGAGAAGGATATCCTAAATTGTTGTGTGAGGGAGATGTTGGAGTTGAAGGATACACAAGTCCTGAAGTCCGTGGGTGGCAGAACCACACTTAAATCCGAAGTTGGATGGGATTGTATGTTTCACTATCAACTTCCGGCTACTGAATGATATTCTATTCTAGATTCATATTCACTACTGCGGGTGGATGATTTGGTTGATGCGTTGGGGAACAGTTTGATACTTCACTATCCTTGACATGGCTTCTGGCTATTGGCAGATCCCTATGGCTCATAAAGATGTAGTAAAGATAGCATTTTGAACACCATCTGGCTTGTACAAATTCACTATTATGCCATTTAAATTGGTTGGGACCCAGGCAACCTTCTTCACTCTGCTACATGGGAGGAGCACCTTCAACAGTTAGAGTAGGTCCTACAGTGATTGGAGTAGTACGGGCTGAAGTTAAAAGAGAAGAAGTGTAAGTTTGGATGTACCTCCTTAAAGTATCTAGGATTCATTATCACTGTAGATGGTGTGAAGGCAGATCTTGAGAAGACCATGGCTATATGAGAATTTTCTACTTTTGAGTCAGTGGCCAATTGCAACATTTCTTGGGGAAGGTGACATACCTAACGAGGTTTGTTCTACGGTTCTCAGATCTAACAGCCCCACTACGAGGATTGTTGAAACAAGGAGCTCAATTTTTGTGATCCTAGAAGTGCAGAAGGCATTCAAGGACATTAAGGCGTTGTTGGGATCGGGATCTCCACCTTTGTTGCCGTATCCGGCTTTGACAAATTCTTCATTCTTCGAACGAATGCTTCAGACATGGGGTTGGAAGCAGATCTGATGTAGGAGACTCCCAATGGACAGCGTTACCCGATTGCTTATGCAAGTCGGAGCCTTAATGATGCAAAGAAAAACTATTTCACCATGGATAAGAAATGCCTGGCAATCGTATGGCCTTCTAAAAGTTTCATGTGTATTGCCTTTAATTCTGCAAGGGTATCAATTTCGAGTTGTTCATCGACAAGGATCTAGCATGGCAAACATGGACACATTATCCCGAGCTCCTGTGATGGTGGTGGCACCTATGATGTTGTTGCTAGACCCCCTCCATGATCGCATCCTTCCTATGCGAGAAGACATCGTGGAGGCTTGGAAGGAGTCGTGGATCAAGAGGTTGCATGAAGTCTTGAGCGGTGATGTACCTTGCGAGGATCTTAACTTTCATATGTATGCACGGTCATTCAGATTGATGGATAATATGCTTGTGTTTGTTAAAGATGGTTTCAAGTGTCGTATGGTGGTGCCTCTGGTTTAAATTAACTCTTGGTTACAGTTCTTTCATGACAACCCGATGTCCAGACACATGGGATTCTAACGATGCCTTGAGAGAATTCGGTAGCACCTCTATTGGCCTTGATTGCGGCAAGACATGCATGAGTACATTCATACGTGTCTGGAGTGTCAAACACATAACGTGTCCACACTTCCTCTTGTTGTAGCTCTGGAGCCAATTCGAGTTTCTCGCCCCTTTGAGTTGGTAGCTTATGACATTATGGAGCCATTTCCTATGTCGCAATTTAGTAATCAATACATCATTATGTGCTTTGATTACTTGACTCAATGGGTAGAAGTGTGTGCTTCACCGAATGCTATAGCAACTTTTATCATCAAGTTCTTGCTAGCTCAAGTGGTGCTGAGGCATGGTTGTCCCGAATTAAGACCGGGTCTAGTAGCGGAAGTAGTAGCTTTGTTGATGCAACAATTGTAGATTTGACAATCCCTTGCTTCAGATTATCATCTTGAGATTGATGGTTTGGTGGAGCGGTTGAGTAGAACTTTCAAAGACATGCTTGCTAAGTACGTAAGCCCTAACCATATGGATTGGGATATGTGGCTTCCTTATCTCCAATTCGATTATGTTTCAACCCCTCACAAGTCAACGGGGATTTCCCCATTCAAAACTCTATATGGTCATGAACTTGTGTTGCTGCCGATGGTTGGCATCACTCAAAAAGAATGGATAGGCATATGTGGTTGGAGCATTTGAATCAAGTCCTTCCTTTGTTATATGCTCAAGGCAGAGAACAGTTAGGTCAGGTGCAAGAGTATCAGCGCCAGACTTACAATCAATGACACCTCAATATCAAGTGGGAGATTTGGTTCTTGTCAAGTTTTCGAGGCTAGGGGATCAAATGCACGCAACAAGGCTTCAACTGAGATGGGTTGGGCCATGGAGTGTTGAAGAACAGTTGGGACACAAGTGTATCGCTTGAGGCATTGTGATGGCATTTGGGAGTCACAACATGTCACACATGTGTGTCAACTACTATTGTTCCACCAGTGTACATTTATCCAAGGAAGAGAACAACCTTTATAGGTAGACATCGAGTCTTGAGAGGGGCATGATGTAAGATTCTATGGTATATTCTTGAGTTTGAAACGGAATTATTAGGTATTTGCAAGAAACTTTGAGCGAAGTTAGCACTTCCATCTAGAAAATTCTTATCCTGGTTTTTTGTGTCCCAGTTAAGTTTTTGGGTGGTTCCAATGAATTCGGCATGTCAGATATGGGTAGAAACACCCTTAGGTTGCCATAATCCCACACCCTAAACCCCTTAGGTTAGGGTTTAGGGGTTAATGGGTCATTAATTAACTCACCAAGTATGTCACATATATTAAGTAGTACATGTAGGAGAGCTCCTAGGTTCATGACTGAGTTTGTTGCTCTTCTGCCGGTGCAAGCTTCATCTTATGTCGTTAAGGTATAACCCTTTGTTGTGCTATGCTAACTTCCAGATGACAGGGGTACGTCCCACCTTCGGGGTAGTCACCCTTAATGTTGGCGAATCCATGCCTAAAAGGTCTTATCAAAATGCACATTCCAAGAGGCAGAGGTTAAGGCTTGTCTCCAGCCTCCTCCTTCACATCAAGCTAGGTGTAGCACTCATGACCAGGCACATTCATGTCCTTGTCCAACTATGGGCATGGAATCTTGTTTGACATGTTCACATTACCCAGTTCCTGAGGGTTCACTAAGGGGTTCTAGAGTTGGCATTTAGGAGCCATGTTTATGGTACTTGGTGCAACTCAATCTAAAGGATAGGCATGATAGCCCATATCATGGAAGGCAATGTCACATGGAGATGTGACACTGGCTAGATGTCACATGATACAATGCCTGAGGCACACCCTTTGGGGTCGTATCATGGGTTTGTCACCAAGGGGTTGGATACTCTAATAAACATGCATGCTTGTGCTTGCACTAGGGTGCTAAACCTTAAGCATTCGCTCAAGTAGGTTAAGTCTCATAACTAAGTCTGCTTTGGCACACTTGGCTAGAGGAGTGTTCTCCTTGGAATCCAGGAGTTGAACCACATAAGCTTGTTAACAAAAGCCCTTTCATGAGGCACTTGCAAGGTCATGTACTTAGGGTTATCTAAATTTAGCCTTAAGAAGTTTGCTTAGCAGAACACTCGTGTCAGCCTACGGCGCACACTCATGTCCTCACTAAGTACTAGCCCTAGGCCTAGGGTAAAACTTGACCACTCAAACCCTCAAGGGTTAGTCATGGTTCATGGTACCCCTTGTTGCCCTAAAGAGGTTGTGCGCCCAGATGAGGGTAATTTCTCAAGGGGTAAGTAACGATGCCTTAACGATGAGGTTAGGGCATGAACCTATCTAGGTCTACTAGGAAAGGATCCTAAAGTCTACTCGTCCTTTAAGGTTCGAGGGATGGTCATTTTAGGAAACTTAGGGTAGGACTCTAAGTCTTCTGTTTAACTAGGCATCTGAGTTAGACTCTTGGGATCATCTTGAAAGACTTAGCATTGCTCACACAAAGATTTGATGCCGAAAGGTCACTTGGCAGCCACATGTTGCCACGTGTTAGCCCTCCGGGTTAAAACATTAATACTTGCATAATCAAAGCCCAATGTGCAAGTCATTCATAATGAAGTTAACTATAGCATGATCAGTTTCCAACAACGTGTCGAAGCCATGTAAATATGCATGGAACTTTTAAAAGCCCATATGATTGCCAAGCATTCCTTGTGGAATTGTTTTTCTCTACATCATTAAGGCTCCAGCTTGCATAAGTAATTAGGTAACAGTTGTCCATCATGAGTCTCCAACATCAAATCTGCTCCCAACCCACGTATGAAGCATCAGTTCAATGAATGAAGAATTTGTCGAAGTCCAAATATCGCAACAAAGCTGGAGATCCCAACAGTGCCTTAACGTCTTTGAAGGCCTTCTGACACTTCCTGGACCACAGAAATCGAGCTTCTTATTTTAACAATCCTTGCAATGGGGCTGTAAGATCTAAGAATTGCAAAACAAACCTTGCTAGGTATGTTGCTTTTCCAAGAAATGCTACAACTCAGCCATTGACTCAGTAGCAAAAAATTCTCGTACAGCTAGGTCTTCTTGGATCTGCCTTCACACCCTCTACCATGATGATGAATCCTAGTACTTCAATGTGGTACATCCAAGCTTGCATTTCTTCTCTTTTAACTTTAGCCATACTGCTCCAATTGCTGTAGAACTTGTTCTAATTGCTGAAGGTGTTCCTCCCAAGTAGCAGAGTGATAAGAAGGTTATCAATATACGCATGTGCAAACTCTTCAAGGCCCTCCAGCAATTTGTTCATCATTTGTTAGAAGGTTGCATGGGCCCCAACCAATCCAAATGGCATAACAGTAAATTTGTACAAGCCAGATGGTATTCAGAATGCTATCTTTGCTGCATCTTCAGGAGCCATAAGGATTTGCCAATAGCCAGAAACCATGTCCAGGATAGTGAAGTACCAATTGTTCCCCAACACATTGACCAAATCATCCACCCTCTATAATGGATATGAATCTGAAAGGGAAACAACATCATTCAATGGTTGAAGTCGATAATGAAACTTACAGTCCCATTCGGCTTTGGGACTAAGTGTCGTTTTGTTACCATGAATTTTGAGACTTACATATCATCTTCAACTCCAGCATCTCCCTCATACAACGATTCAGGGTATCCTTCTCCTTTGGAGAATGTCAATTGGGCGAGTTATACCAGTCGGGATGTGATGTCGAGTATTCCATAAGGGATTCATAACTCCTACAATGGGTTTGAATAGTTTTAGATACCTCGCCAACAGGTCCTTAATGTCCTTGGCTCATTGCTCTAGAGAAGGCTCTTCCTTAGGCACCACAGCGCCTTGCAACAATGATGCCATGCAATGCGGTGCACGTTTTGTAGTCCGTAAGGGAGGGCATCCTAGGACAGGCAACATGTAAATCTTGAAATCACATCTCGCCTTGATCACATGGAGCCAATTGACACCCAGGATGATGTCATGGACTTGGCTCGGCATCACCCGTAACATAAGTATATGATGGTATCCTCCTGACACCACATGCATGTGTGCAATTCAATGTGATCGAGCAAAGGACTTCTTGTCAGAGTTTTAACCCAAAGGGCCAACACGTGGCAACACGTGGCTGCCAGTGGCCATTTGGCGTCATCACCCTGTGTGAGCAACGCTAAGTTTCCCAGAACAACCCCAACGACCCCTAGGGTTAGACTCTAATGCCCAAGTGGACAGGAGACTTAGGGTTTAGCCTAAGTTCCCTAGATGTCTGCCCCCAAACCCTTGAGGGATAACCCTAGTTGACTTAGGGTTTAGCCTAAGTCTCCCTAGAGTGTCTGCCCCCAAAACCCTTGAGGGATAACCCTAGTTGACTTAGGGTCTTGCCCTAGAAGACCTAGACAGGCTCATGCCCTAACCCCCATCAAGGAGACGTGTGTTCCACACATACCCCTGGACAGAGCTAAGGCATCGTCACTTACCCCTTGAGGAATCACCCTCATCCGGGAGTACAACCCCTTTAGGGCGACAAGGGGTACCCTGAACCACGACTAACCCCTAAGGGTTTGAGTGGCCAAGTTATACCCTAGACCTAGGGCTAGTACTTAGTGAGGACACGAGTGTGCGCCGTAGGCGGACACGAGTAGGCGACACGAGTGTTCTGCTAAGCAAACTCCCTAAGGCTAGGTTTGGGATAACCCTAAGCACATGACCTTGCGAGTGCCTCACGAAAGGGCTCTGCTAACATGTTTAGGTTGTTCAACCCTTGAATTCCAAGGAGAACACTCCCCTAGCCAAGTGTGCCAAAGCACACCTAGTTATGAGACCTAACCTCCCTTGAGCGGATGCCCAAGGCTTAGCACCCTAGTGCAAGCACAAGCATGTCTTTTGCTAAAGTATCCAACCCCTTGACAAGCCCATGACATAACCCCAAAGGGCGTGCCTCAGGCGTTGTACCATGTGACGTTTAGCCCAGTGTCACATCTCCATGTGACACTGCCTTCCCCGATGTGGGCTATCATGCCATAGCCCTTAGATTCAAGAGTTGCACCAAGTGCCACAAACGTGGCTCCTAAATGCCAACTCTAGAACCCCTCAATGAACCCTCAGGAAAGTAACGTGAACCTGTCAAACAAGATCCCACACCCACAGTTGGACAAGGACACGGATGTGCCTTGCTTGGCCGTGAGTGCTACACCTAGCTTGACGTGGAGGAGGAGGCTGGAGACAAGCCTCAACCTCTGCCTCTTGGAACGTGCATTCCGACAAGACCTCCCAGGCATGGATTCGCCAACGTTAAGGGTAAGCTACCCCGAAGGTGGGACGTACCCCTGGCATCTGGAAGTTAGGGCGGCACAACAGAGGGTTGTGCCTTGACGACACAAGCTAGAGCTTGCACCGGGAGAAGAGTAACGAGCTCAGTCATGAACCCAGGAACCCTCACTCCTATATACTACCTTATTTATGTGACAGAGGCCCCCCCCCCTGTTTTCCTGTTTACATAAGTGGGCTAGCACTGAAATCTCATTCCCAGAGGGAACATACTTGGTGAGTTATCCATCGACCCCTAAACCCTAACCTGTCAAACCTGGGGGTATTTCTAAGCATATCCGACATGCCGAACTCACCGGAACTAGCCATTAATCCAACCGGGACACGGAAAACCAAGGTAAGAGTTTTCTAGATGGAAGTGCTAGCTTCCCAGAGTTTCTTGCAAATACCTAATGACACCCGGCCGGACCATCACTAGATATCCAAGTGCACTAAGCGGGCCTGTTTCTTTACACCTAGGGCTTATCAACATAGTACAGTAGGTAACAACAGTCAACGTCCAAAGTAAAGGGGAGTCATAGTAAAAACTATGACACACTCCCCGCCTTTGAAAATGTCAACGTCCTCGTTGACGTCCAACTCCAAGACTAGATAATGTTAGAGAAAACTAACCAAAACTAACATATCACTCTATGCGGAGTCAGCCAAAAGTTCACATAAGTTTTATTACCCCCCTTGCATTACGCGAAACCAAGTACTTCAGAACCGTCGTTCACTGAGTGTAAACCAGCTGCCGGAGGCACCACCTGCGACATGAAGTCACTTGGAGACCTTTTGCACGTCTGCAAAGTCTGTCACCCGACGCACACAACACAATGGTTAATTTCTTTACTTAACTAGAATTTATATTGGAGGCCTCTTAGTGTTGTTGCCGGCCCCTTGGTTAACAAGAAATAAAGACTTGCTTTATTCCTTAATATTAAATGCTGTTGACGACCTCTGTCATCTAACACACAAGCACTTCTCAAATGCTTGACCAAACACCTTCGCATTTCTTTTGATTTTCCAATGGTCCCACATCTCCACATGTTACGATATTATAGCTTACATCTCTGCATCCCTCGGTGCTTCTCATTACCCCTTTTCATAAGGGTCTGCTACTATACCTATCTCTCATTAGTATATAGCTACGCCAGACTAAGTATGAGACTTTTATCGGAATCAAGCTCTTTTCCGATATAAGAGTACAAGTCGTAAAACCCTGTTCTTTGTAAACATGTCAATCTGGCCAGAGGCGATCACAGAGGCGCATGGCTGTACACATGTAACAACAAGGTCTTGCCAATCTACCAACTGCCATTCACTTGGTGTGTTATTAACATAAATTTATTCCCGATAGGAATCAAATTCAGTCAAATCACGACCAAGTGTGATAGCCTTACCATTGTCCTTCGCAACCATCTTTGTACTCTTTCATAACACCGACCAGTTCAGGGACCAGATAAGCTAACATACCTTTCTTACAAACAATGTGGAAACCAGGAAATTCAACCCATCTCTAGTGCCTCAATCGACAATCTTTAATAACACGTCTCTTAATTGTCACTCTCATTGTACTCATTCCCAAAGAGCACACATACTAGATGCCGTTCAATATTCCTAACCTTATCTACTAAGTTAAAATACCAAATTTTAAGACTTAGTTTCCACGATAAGAGTCTCTCTGAATTCGAATACTGCACGCCTCCATAACATTATATTTATTTCCAACTCTTAAACTGATTTCGTAAATGTTTCTCAACACTATACCGAAGTATAGCATTTTCACTAATTGAAGCAATTAGTGTTTTTGATAAACATCTTTTAAACTAATCCTTATTCTATAAATAGTGCAATTTCGATATTGATACTCTTGAATGGATAATGATCGTTTTAACGTTCAAATCCTAAGCTTATCAACTAGTTGTTATACTAGTGGATATAAACTTACAATCATATCAATTTATCGAAATGCTACAACTATTATAGATATGGTCTTAGTTTACATGAACCGAACTTCAATTTTGAGACGGAAATATAATGTTATGACAGTTTCGAGGAACTTTGTTCAGAGACTAAGAGGAATCATGAACTAGTGTCTGGTTCATCTAATTGATTTAGTAAGATATCAACCTCCACATAAATGTTATCATAACACTGAAGTGTTATATCAACTTCATGTTTTAGTCATACCTTATAATTCAATAGATCTCCCCAAACATGAATAATATCTAGTTCAGTATGAACTAAGATACATTATTCATTCTAGACACCTAGCAATCCAGAAAGTATACATTGCCCCTCAAGCAATGTATTGAGAAATGCCTCATTTCTCAACTAACTTGAAAACACGTTTCAAGTTATAACACTAAGGTAGTGCCTTACCAAAGTGTCAACTCAAATCCACTTGAGTCTTTATATTTATGATTATGGCCACCTCATGTGATCATAACCAAGTTTGATATTGAGCGCTCCAAACTCAATATTGAAGAGATATCATACATACTTTGACAAGTCATTTATAATCAATCTTGAAAAGATTGTCAAAATTCTGCCAAAGTTTAGATATAAATATCTCAACAGATGAGGTGATAGGAAACCTCATATTTCATATTGAACCGTATGGAATTGTACACAATCATCAAGAAGGGACACCATCTTCTTGAGCTAATCCCGCTACTTCTTTCAAGAATATTGAACCAACTCAAGGAACACCATCAAACCTTGAGATAGAACAAAACTAACCCAAGGAATACAATCAAACCTTGAGTCAAGAATAGTTCTATTTTTCAATATTCCGAAAGATTGAAGATACATACTTTATTTGTTCTTTAAGTGCCCACATTTGCGACCATGATGCAAGTCAAGAAACCGTCTTTTGAATAATCGTATTCGACTCTAAAATGAAATTTATTGAAAATCAATATCAACTTTAATTCTCATCGAAACCGACTCTCTGAGGAGGTACATGCACTTAAACCTCCAATGGAAATCCGACTTTACTAGCTCATTGTAATTCTCAACATAAGTTATCAAACTTAGCAAGTTTCCTTACTTAGTGATAAACAAAGTGAGAATCCCAAATCATGCTCTTCTTAACCAAGGAATCACCCTTGTTCAAGACTTCTCCCACATTGCAAACAACGTTACAGTTTCAAGATTAAAGAGTTAACAATGAAAATGCACAAGTGTGCGCCGAACGCCTTCACTATGCAAGTCCTTCATTACTCAGTAAACTAAAAATGTAAACGTATGTTTCCAACATTACTCTTTCTGATAGATCATGCCATCTATCCCAAAACTATATGATAAGAAACGAAATCCTCAAGCTATTATCCCAATCTCTTCATGATCCCATATGAGACTTCATAATCAAGTTATCGAGCTAGCTAACTTGAATAAGAGTGCGCTTACAACTAACTAAGGTTTCAAGTTATACTTTGTTCAAATAGGGACTTGAACTTAGTAAACTATTCACCTAATGTTACTTGCAGCTAGCGTCATCAAAATATTGCGAACATCAGACTTTGATTACATTGGATCTTCAAACCATTGCTTAACATATTTATCATATGTTAATATTTGACTTTCGTTGTATTATAAGTTCATCACCATAGTCTGCTTCTAGAGTTACACTCTGGAAACATGCACTATAATGAGAGCTTATTTTACACTTTATGTCAAAATGTAGTGTTCACTCTTATGTTTGAATATGCCCCTTCTCCGAAGTCAAAGACGCACTTTGAACATAAGTCTTTCCCCGTTTGAACACTATTGGACCGATATTGAATCTTGACTAAGCCAAAACTCAATGGACACTGTTGTTTCCAAATCATGTGTTATCCCAAATTCAAACACCTTAAAGAAAAAGAAAAATTTTCAATAATGTGTAGACTTAGATATCACAAGCCCACTCACAAGACTTAGTTTGTAAGCCAGAACAAACTAACATGCCGTCTTGTGGAAGTAAATGGTAAAGTAACCTGGACAACCTTAAGGTCAAGTAACCTAGAGAAAACGTAACCTGGCATGCAACTTGGAAGTTGCCTTCCGAGTGCTACCTTCGACATTGGAGTCCATAACCCACACCCACTTATTAAGTAGATGTTCTTTGAAGAGTTATAGATCTCAGGACCAACTCTCGCAGAATTCAGACATTAGCCGAAAGTGATAGAGTACTTCAAAATTTAGAACTAACTAAACCCTAAAACACACTACACTTTAGGTAGTCCTACTGACCGCAGAGAATAGGCTCCGATACCAATTGTCAGAGTTTTAACCCAAAGGGCCAACACGTGGCAACACGTGGCTGCCAGGTGGCCATTTGGCGTCATCACCCTGTGTGAGCAACGCTAAGTTTCCCAGAACAACCCCAACGACCCCTAGGGTTAGACTCTAATGCCCAAGTGGACAGGAGACTTAGGGTTTAGCCTAAGTCTCCCTAGAATGTCTACCCCCAAACCCTTGAGGGATAACCCTAGTTGACTTAGGGTTTAGCCTAAGTCTCCCTAGAGTGTCTGCCCCCAAAACCCTTGAGGGATAACCCTAGTTGACTTAGGGTCTTGCCCTAGAAGACCTAGACAGGCTCATGCCCTAACCCCCATCAAGGAGACGTGTGTTCCACACATACCCCTGACAGAGCTAAGGCATCGTCACTTACCCCTTGAGGAATCACCCTCATCCGGGAGTACAACCCCTTTAGGGCGACAAGGGGTACCCTGAACCACGACTAACCCCTAAGGGTTTGAGTGGCCAAGTTATACCCTAGACCTAGGGCTAGTACTTAGTGAGGACACGAGTGTGCGCCGTAGGCGGACACGAGTGTTCTGCTAAGCAAACTCCCTAAGGCTAGGTTTGGGATAACCCTAAGCACATGACCTTGCGAGTGCCTCACGAAAGGGCTCCTGCTAACATGTTTAGGTTGTTCAACCCTTGAATTCCAAGGAGAACACTCCCCTAGCCAAGTGTGCTGCTTGCATGAGGTTAAGCCTGGCTCCCCAAGGAGGCTTAGTCTCACAACTAGGTGAAGTATCCAACCCCTTGGCGACAAGCCCATGACATAACCCCAAAGGGCGTGCCTCAGGCGTTGTACCATGTGACGTTTAGCCCAGTGTCACATCTCCATGTGACACTGCCTTCCCCGATGTGGGCTATCATGCCATAGCCCTTAGATTCAAGAGTTGCACCAAGTGCCACAAACGTGGCTCCTAAATGCCAACTCTAGAACCCCTCAATGAACCCTCAGGAACCAAGTAACGTGAACCTGTCAAACAAGATCCCACCCACAGTTGGACAAGGACACGGATGTGCCTTGCTTGGCCGTGAGTGCTACACCTAGCTTGACGTGGAGGAGGAGGCTGGAGACAAGCCTCAACCTCTGCCTCTTGGAACGTGCATTCCGACAAGACCTCCCAGGCATGGATTCGCCAACGTTAAGGGTAAGCTACCCCGAAGGTGGGACGTACCCCTGGCATCTGGAAGTTAGGGCGGCACAACAGAGGGTTGTGCCTTGACGACACAAGCTAGAGCTTGCACCGGAGAAGAGTAACGAGCTCAGTCATGAACCCAGGAACCCTCACTCCTATATACTACCTTATTTATGTGACAGAGCCCCCCCCCCTGTTTTCCTGTTTACATAAGTGGGCTAGCACTGAAATCTCATTCCAGAGGAACATACTTGGTGAGTTATCCATCGACCCCTAAACCCTAACCTGTCAAACCTGGGGGTATTTCTAAGCATATCCAACATGCCGAACTCACGGAACTACCATTAATCCAACGGGACACGAAAAACAAGGTAAGAGTTTTCTAGATGGAAGTGCTATCTTGCCCAGAGTTTCTTGCAAATACCTAATGACCCGGCCGGACCATCACTAGATATCCAAGTGCACTAAGGGCCTGTTTCTTCTACACCTAGGGCTTATCAACATAGTACAGTAGGTAACAACAGTCAACGTCCAAAGTAAAGGGTTGAGTCATAGTAAAACTATGACACATCTTATCAACAAATACTATTTCAGGTCCACTTGGTAGGTATTGTGTGCAAGTGGGACTCAGCTACTAATTGATTAATGGAAGATTTACTAGATCTGGAGTCCACCAGGACCGAAACAGAAGTTCCTTTTACTATGCATGAGAACACAAACATAAAACGCTCAACATCATGCAACTCAATCGAGACCCCTATGCCCGCACAAGCATGGAAAAACAAAGGTGCTTTGGGGAAGTGTTGACTATGCACATGAGTCAAATTCTTCAAAGGTGATGCAATATACCTAGTGCACGGGTCCTCTAACACCCAATGCACTACTCCCCGTTTTCTAGTTGAGAAAGCATCTCAACTTCTTTTGCAATTTTGATTACAGCTACTTGATGTCGATTTGCACATGCTCTTGCAACATGTCCCCAACCTTAACACTCATAGCACTAAATATTTTGTCCATGACCACAACCACCCCTCTTGTGGCATGAAGACTTGTCCTACATTTAGATAGCACCCACTTCCATCGGGACAAGATTGAATGTCGAAGAAGTTCTAGGAATAGGTGTCAATACAAGACACACACGTTGTGATGCTCCCAACGAGTTCTCAAATCGTTGTGCAATCCTTAGAGCCTCCTCCACAATTGAGGGACCAAATCCCTCCACTAAGCCAACCAAGTAAAGGGCGAAGAAAACCAGCCACAACAAGCCCAACCACACACGTTCTGTCATGCTTAGATCCACACAATTAATTAGGTTTCAAACCTGATCTCAAATCGTTGAACAGTCTCTTGCGACACTTGCTTTAAGTCATGGAGTTTGCGAAAAGCTACAAACAAAATCCTCGAGCTTATTAAAAGCTTGCTTGAATTGCTAGGACAAGTTGTTCCAATCCTCTCCGATCAACAATGGGAACACTATTGTACCATTACAAGGCAAATCCTTGCAGACACGTTGGGAACTCTCGCAACCACTAGGATTCATACCATCCATGGTAATTAGCAATCCCATAAAAGTGTTCCCACCAATGGTACACGTCCGCTCCAACTCCCCCTTAAAGAACTCCGAATGAACACGTGAATTCAAAACCAAAAGGTATTGACACTTTGTTACATATTAGCATTCTGCTACATACATTGGTGAATTTTCCATAGGAGAGTGGTTTGATTTGCCACACTCAATTGTAATGCATCAAACAACTGCAGTCACCTTTATTCGTTTGCCATCACACTTGAAACAAACGAACAATAACAATAAGGGGAGAAGAGAACATAAAAAACTAAGTCTTCAAAGAACTATCCATTAGTGAAATCTTCACTAATGAGACACACATAAATACTAAATATGATTTGATTAAGTTTGTCTCATATAAGGCATTTATATTAAGTGTCCATGCCAGGATTAGCATGCCTAGTGCTGAGTAAATCATGGTGTCAATATTAGTGTGCCTGGTGCCAAGTAAATCCTAATGCCACATGGCACCTACATGGTGAAGTCTACATGGCGTATATACTGTATGTTACATAAGCATAAATGATATTTAATATATATATATGCCACCACTTTTGCTACCAGAATGGCCTGCAGCCTAAGTAACAGCATGCTATCTCAAATTGAGCAGCCCGACTGCTCAATTCAACATGCAGCGAAGCTGCTCCTGCCGAACTGAGCAACCCGCTGCTTCACTTCAACCTGCAGCTGAGCACCCAGGCTGCCCATGCCGAATTGAGCAGCCCAGCTGCTCGGCTGAGCATGATCCCGGGGATAAACCCGCCAAAACAGTAGCCCTAAACCAAATTTTAAGTGACCCCAAGATTAAATTTCAAATCATGCAAAGCAACATTATGAGAAAATAGGGCTACTCTGAGTTAATTAAATCATTATATTTATATTTTGTAAGAATGCACAAATACAACCAATCAGAATCAAGTAAGTTCCCTATGAATGTATATTTATGTTTATATAAATAATACGACAGTTTAAAATAGAATTTTCTTATTAAAATTGATAGTCGATGCCTCGTCGGCGGGTTTGAACCACCGATCTTTCCTTTGATAAATATCACTTAAATAATTAAAGTACATTCAATTAAAATTTAATCATATTTAATAGCGTAATAATAAATATCGTGTGGCAACATATTATTTCTCAAATGGTCGGCAGTCAACTGTACTAAAGAAATTCTATGCACGCGTTATTGTGTGTACGAGCTTCAGACTTTCTCGTCTGCATTTTAATAATTTATATTATATAAACTCGCTAAACATGTCTTGTGTTCGAATCTACATAGGCCTCGTAACAACCATTATAAAAAAGAAGAAATATCTTTGTAGAGTGGGACAGGTCGTGCCTGGCTTATATTTACACGATGTGTGCTCTGAAGAGGATATAACAATAATAATGCCAAATAAAGTATACACAGAGTTACTTACAGGCTTAGGAGACCAACATATGGTTTTAAAAAAATCCCGTTTTGAAAAGTTTTGTATTGTAATTGATGATCGTGTGTTAAACATGTGTTAAAAATATATCGTATTTTAAAATGTTTTCTGTCTAACCGTTTACCTCTTAATTAAAAATACGATTGTTGGCTACACTCGTAATTAAAAATATTATTGTTTTAAGCTTTGGCTACACTCTTAAATAAAAATATTATTGTTTTCTATTTATCTTATATTAAATTCAATTACGTAGAGATTGCTCTACGTAATTGAATTTAATATAAGATAAATATGAATAGCACTTCGTGTTTGTGAGCACATAAAATATGTATACAGACATAAACATATATATATATTCAATACACTAATTAATTTAAATATAATATATTATTGATATATGATTAACTAATGTTTAAAACTTCACCAAAAACCTTGATGGTTTATTCTATAAAAACTAAGGCAGCAAGACTTGATAAGTGTGAATCTAAATATGTACACTACGTGGAGCACTGCTGGTGTCGCCACATGGAAGTGCGTGTTGAATCCTGTTGTTAATAGTTTTTTATCCTTACTTGTCAAACACAAGGGAGAAGAAGAAAAAAGCAAAGGAAATACCTCTATTGCAGAGAAGGTATCTCGGGTGGGACATATTTCAAAAAGAAGAAAGCCATCCACGTGTCGATCTTCTAAGTGGCACAATCATAAGTTGCCAACGCTAAAGGCCAATGCAGCCACCCCATTGGCCCAGATTCAAAATGCACTCAAACTCAAGCTTTACTTGTTTGATTTTTCAGAATACGCTTTATTTCATGCATACGCGTTAGTACGAAATATCGTTCACCTTCTTCAATAAACACCAGCTTAGCAAAAGTCCGATACCTTATCATCAAATAAGCAATCCCACGAGACCCAGTGTACAGTGGGAAGAAGCGCAGACACGTTTGCAGCAGGAGGTCGTACCACGTGGACCAATTAGGTATCGACACCTTGGGCCCGCCGGGCCGCATAAGGGCTACAACGTGGACCAATCGGTGTGCAACACATACACATGGAGAGGGCACACAGGTGTCGTACTTACGGGCAATCCGGACTGCCCGCCTGCCCGTCCCCGAAGACATGAATGAGGGGAACCCGAGAGCAAAAACGAATGATCAAAAGAATAGTAAAAATGACAAGCATCGACTCGGCAATCCCTTCATGGACATCTCTTCTTCTCTGAGTCTCTTGTGTTTCAATTTGTGGTGTGGATTTATGTGGTGGGAAGAAAGGCCTATCACATGAAACAGGATTGGCAATAGGGTCGAAATCCTTAATCTATTTTGGAGAGCCTGAACCGGGCTATGGTGGTTGTAGCATGCACGGTAGTCGCTTTTTAGTGAACTTGTCATTGGCGAGGTGGGAATTGGTGTAGATATGGAATCTGTGGATTCGAGGACACCCCACTCACTACGCACTACACCTTGTTCTTCCTTCAAGATTGCAGCTGCTGCACGCCGCCGCAGAGTGGAGATCAGGAGATTCCGTCTAATCGCCAACAGCCATCCAGTATCTGGTTTCATGGAGCCGGTTCCAAAGAAGATGGGGCAAAATGGATGGCACCGTACGACAGATGGAAAATCGACTGGATCTGTAGAATTAGATACTTTGAGTAGCAGCGGACAGTTGAGTGACATAGGCAGTAGCTCTAGTTTGGGCTCAGAAACAGGCTCCACAATCACAGACGAAATCGTGAACCCAGGTAAGCAGGAAATTGAGTGTCATGAGGGTGAACAACATACAACTGAGCAAAGTATGTCACTTGACTGTGACGCTGGGGACAGCTGTCCACCACACGGTGCCGTCTTCATATGTGGGCGCCGCCGGGAGATGGAGGACGCTGTTGCTGTTGTACCGTCGTTCATGACTGTACCGTGTGGTACCATCGGTGGGTGCGACTGTAGACAGGGCAGATCGAAGACCTCAGAGCCCCGCATGTCAGCGTTGCACTTTTTGCAGTATACGACGGTCACGGAGGTTCACAGGTACTGGTTTTTCTAGGTCTAAGTTTGCTAGACAAGCACTATACTCTTCTTGCTATAACCTTGTTCTACGTTGTGTTGCTATATAACCTTGAGTATCTTTGTAGGTTGCATCGTTTTGCAAAGAGCACTTGCACAGAGCTCTTGAGGAGGAATTTGATAGGCTTTTGCACAGCACACCTCCAGATCAACTGGAGCTGGAGCTCAACAAGGCACTGGTAGCAAGCTTTCTAAAGATCGATGCTCAAGTAGGAGGATTCTGGCATTGTCAAGCGGGGACAAGCAGCCCAACATCGTCTCCAAACTTTGTAGCTCCGGAGACTGTTGGCTCGACAGCCGTAGTTGCCGTTGTGGGAGCCAACAGGATCTTTGTTGCAAACTGTGGAGACTCTCGTGCTGTTCTATCTCGTGGGGGGCGAGCAATCCCTCTTTCCAGGGACCACAAGGTGAGTAGCACATTAGTTTTAGTTACCGTTTTCACTGAATTCATTTAGTTTCTCACTTCATACAGCCAAATGACACTGAGGAGCTGGCCCGAGTTGAGGCAGCTGGTGGTAGAGTCATATTTTGGAACGGATATAGAGTGTTAGGAGTCCTGGCAATGTCAAGAGCCATTGGTACGCGTGTGTGTGTGTGTGTGTTTGAGTTATAATGTGACACCTTTGATATAGGTGATAGATACTTGAAACCATTTATAATACCAGAGCCGGAGGTAACTTGTACAGAGCGGAGTGATGAGGATGAGTGCCTGATACTGGCAAGTGATGGGCTCTGGGATGTAATTTCGAATGACATGGCGTGTGAGATTGCGCGCAAGTGTTTGTCTGGGAAGCATAGGTTCCATTCTACCTCGGATGACCGAGAAGAGTCCGCTGTGGATGTGGCTGCAAGTTTGCTGACAAAGGTTGCTATAGCAAAGGGTAGCACTGATAACATAAGTGTGGTGGTTGTGGATTTGAGATCTAAGAACAGATGACAAGAGTGGTATTAATTGGGATAGCTTGCATTGTTGGTTATGCAGCTATACTGAATTGTTGCAACAGATATTTTCTGTTTGCTCTTCCTTTCTTTTTTTTTTCCTTTAACTTTGAAGCGAAACATTTGAAATTGATTTGAACCTAGATGGTATATCCTTTGAATATTCTAAGTGAGTTTTTATTTATAACTATGTGGTTATTAGTAATTAAGCATTTCGTGCCTAATTGAATATTCTGATTACAAAATATTTTAAATTAATAATTTAAGCGTATGAATATAGCTAATCTTAATTTATATTTGTATAAAGTAATATGTTATATATAAACATAGAACAAACAAATTCCAATTTGCTTAAAATTAACGTAGTTTTAATATATACTTATTAAGACTTTTATGCATTTATAAATACATATACAATATATAACGTTTTCTTTATATATAGTGTGAGAGAGGTGTGAATACTGATTAGGTCTGACTGATACAAAATATTTATACTAAGTGTCTGTGCTAGGATTGGCACCAAGAGTGCCAAGTAAATCATGGTGCCTAGATTAGCCAGTGCCCAGATTAGTGTATCTGAATCCTAATGCCACATTGCACCTCCATGGCAGAGTATACATGGCATATATACGTAGTATATACCATGGAACCTTACATCATCCCTCTCAAGACGTGGCTTCTGCCTATCAAGGTTGTCCTCCTCCCTTGATGAGTGTCCGTTGGTGGAACGGTAGTAGCCGACACACATGAGCAACATGTTGTGACTCCCGAACCCCATCACGCTGCTTCAAGCGATACACTTGCGTTCCCAATTGTTCTTCAACACTCTAAGGCCCGACCCATTACGGCTGAAGCCCTGCTGCGTGTGTTTGATCCCCTAACCTTGGAAACTTAACGAGAACCAAATCTCCCATTTGGTATTGAGGTGGCGTTCGATGTCGTTGATTGTAAGTCCGATGCTAATACTCTTGTGCCCGAGCTAACTTCTCCACCTTGAGCATACAATAAAGGAAGGACTTGGTTCAAATGCTTCCAACCACATACGCCCATCCATATACCGTGCCTCATGAGGAGTGATGCCAATTGCTGGTGGCAATATAGGTTCACGACCATACAAAGCTTTGAATGGGGAAATCCCTGTTGACTTGTGAGGGGCTGAAACATAAGTGAATTGGAGATATGGAAGCCACATATCCCAATCTGTATGGTCAGGCTCACATACTTGGCAAGCATGACTTTGAAAGTTTTGTTCAATTGCTCCACCAAACCATCAGTCTCAGGATGATAAGCTAAGGCAATAGATTGTCGGATCTGCAACCGTCGCATCAACAAAGCTACTGCTTCCACTGCTGGGCCCGGTCCTTGATTCAATAAAATTTGTTCGGGACAACTATGCCTCAGCACCACTTGAGCTAGTAGGAACTTGATGATGGAAGTTGCTGTACATCTGGCAAAGCACACACTTCTACCCACTAAGTCAAGTAATCAGAGCACACAATGATATATCGATTACCGAACTGCGACACAGGGAATGGTCCCATGATGTCATACGCTACCAGCTCAAAGGGGCGAGAAACTCAAATTGGCTCCAGGGTTGCCGCAGGAGGAAGTGTAGACACGTTATGCCGTTGACACTCCGGACACGTATGAATGTACTCATGCAGGTCTTGCCGCAATCGGCCAATACAAGTGCTGTCGAATCCTCTCAAGGCATCGTTGGAATCCCATGTGTCCGGACATCGGGTTGTCATGAAAGAACTGCAACCAGAGTTAATGTAAACTGGTGGTGCCACCACATGACACTCAAAACCATCTCCAACAAAGACAAGCAAGTCATCCATCAGTCTGAAAGATCGTGCATATGTGTGAAAGTTAAGATCTCGTAGGGTACCTCACTACTCAAGACCTCACACAACCTCCTGATCCATGGCTCCATCTTTTGAGCCTCCACAATGTCTTCCCGCCTCGGAAGGTACACGATCAGGAAGGGCATCGGCAACAATGCCACAGGGGCTACCACTGCCACAGGAGCTCGGGATAACGCATCCACATCCGCCATGCTAGACCCTGGGCGATGAACAACCCGAAAACAATACCCTTGCAAAATTAACGCCCAATGTGCAAGTCGTCCCGTCACATTCCTCCTCTTCATGATTGAGTTGACGGCAGCATGATCAGTTTCCAACAATGTGTTGGAGCCATGTAGATGTGCATGGAACTTTTTAAAAGGCCCATACGGCTGCCAAACATTCCTTGTTGGTGGAATAATTTTTCTCTACATCAGTAAGGCTTCGACTTGCATAAGCGATCGGGTACCGCTGACCATCGGGAGTCTCCTGTAATAGATTGGCCCCCAACCCGACATCTGAAGCATCGGTCCGAAGAATAAAGGATTTGGCAAAGTCCGGATACCGCAACAAAGGTGGAGATCCTAGCAATGCCTTAACATCCTCGAACGCCTTCTGACATTTCTTGGACCACCGGAACTGAGCTCCTTGCTTTAAGAATCCTCGCAATGGGGCTGTCAATCTAAGAACCGCAGAACAAACCTCACTAGGTATGTTGCCTTTCCCAAGAAACGCTGCAACTCAGGAGCAGGAAATTCTCATACAGCTAGGGTCTTCTGGGATCCGGTTTCACACCCTCTGCCGTGATGATGAATCCTAAGTATTTCAATGAGGTACATCCGAACTTGCACTTCTGCTCTTTCAACTTCAGCCCGTATTGCACCAATCGCTGCAGGACCCGCTCTAACTACTGAAGGTGCTCCTCCCATGTAGCAGAGTGAATCAGAAGGTGATTGATGTACGCACGTGCAAATTCATTCAAAGCCCTCCAATAGCTCGTCCATCATCCGCTGGAAGGTTGTTGGGCCCCCAACCAACCCAAATGGCATGACCGTAAATTCGTACAAGCCGGATGGTGTTCGAAATGTTGTCTTTGCTGCATCTTCAGGAGCCATAGGGATCTGCCAATAGCCGGAAGCATGTCAAGGATAGTGAAGTACCGACTATTCCCCAATGCATGACCAAATCATCCACCCTTGGTAGTGGATATGAATCTGGAACAGAAACATATTCAATAGCTGAAGTCAATAGTGAAATGTGTAGTCCCATCCGGCTTCGGAATTAGGTGTGGTTCTGCTGCCCATGGACTTCGGACTTACATATCACCTTCAACTCTAGCATCTCCCTCACATAACGATTCAGGATATCCTTCTCCTTTGGAACGTTGCCTGAGCCCCATCCTGATCAGGCGAGTTGTACCAGTCGAGATGTGATGCCAAGTAGTCAACAGGGGATTTGCATCTCCTACAATGGGTTTGAATAGGCTCGGATACCTCGCCAACAAGTCCTTGATGTCCTTACTCGTTGCTCTGGAGAAGGCTCTGCCTTAGGTGTCATCATGCCCTGCAATGTTGCCGCCATGCCATTCGGTGCATGTTCTGTAGCCTGCAATGGGGGGCATCCTGGGATAGACAACGTGCACATTTCAAAATCACATCTTGCCTTGACCGCATGGAAGCCAATTGACACCTAGGATGATGTCATGGACTTGGCTGGCATCAACCACAACGGAAGTAGATGATGGTATCCTCCTAACACCACAGGCACATGTGCAATTTGATGTGATTGAGTAAAAGACTGCTTATCAGCAAACACTACCTTCAAAGTCCGCTCAGTTGGTACTGTGTGCAAGTGCAAGGACTCCGCTACTGATCGATTGATAGAAGATATACTGGATCCGGAGTCCACCAGGACTGAAACAGGAGTTCCTTCTACCATGCCGGAGAACACAAACATAAAACGCTCGGTGTCTAGTAACTCACTCGAGACCCCTATGCCCGCACAAGCATGAAAGAACAAAGGTGCTCGGGGAAGTGTCGACCATGCGCTGGAATCAAGTTCTTCAGAGGTGGTGCAATGTGCCTAGTGCATGGGTCCTCTGACACCCCATGCACTACTCCTCGTTTTCCGGCTGCGGAAGAGTCTCCACTTCTTCTGTAGTCTCGATGGCACTACTTGATGTCGATTTGCACATGCTAGTGCAACATGTCCCCAACCTCGGCACTCATAGCACTGAATGTTCTGCCCACGACCACGACCATAACCACGCTGACCAGTAGCTTGGCCTGGGCCCCTCTTGCGGCCTGAGGACTTGTCCTCCATCTGAGCACCCACCTCCATCGGAACAGATGGATGTCCCAGGAATAGGTGTCGATACAGATACACACGTTGTGCTGCCCCAACGAGTTCTCAAATCGTTGTGCAATCCGCAAGGCCTCCTCCACAGTCGAAGGACCAAATCCCTACCAAGCCAGCCAAATCAGGGCGAAGAGCTGGCCATAACAAGCCCAACGTACCCGTTCTGTCATGCTTGGATCCACACGATTGACCAAGTTCAAACTTAATCCCGAATCGTTGGACAGTCTCTCCCGACACTTGCTTCAAGTCGTTGAGCTCACGAAAAGCTGCAGTGGAATCCTCGGGCTTACCAAAAGCTTGCTTGAACTGGGACAAGATGTTCCAATTTTGTCGATCAAGAACGGGGACACCATTGTCACGACCTTGTGCAAAGGGCGAAACCTTTAGAACAAGGGTGGAACCTTGAAAGGAGGAGATTGTATTCAAGAAAGAAATGAATACAAAATGAAACACAAGGCCGAAGACTGGTGTTGAATGATTCTGAGAAACCTGGAACTGAAACCCTGTTTATATATCTGAGGTCCTGAGGATTGTATGGTCCACAACTAGTCTGGAATGTGTGATCCACAACTGGTCTGGAATGTGTGGTCCACACTGGTCTGGAACATGTGTATGAATATACGCCTTGCTGTTGATGGTGTAGTTTAGCATCCAAGATCATATGGACCAGTTGGTTAACCCATGTGTGTGTTAGCCAAAAGGTCTCGGGTTCAAGTCCTGTGAAAGGCAAAAAATGATCCATGATTCTTACACTATCTCCCCTTCGATGACGAGTCACCGCGGTTTTGTAGGATATCGTTGATCCAGTATCGGCAACAAGATGACGAGTCACTGCGGTTTGTAGGATATCGTTGATCCAGTATCGGCAACAAGATGACGAGTCACTGCGGTTTTATAGGATATCGTTGATCCAGTATCGGCAACAAGATCAGGAGCATGAACAAGATGAGTAGCAGGCTCCCAAGTGCGTTACTCAGGTTCACCAGCAACTGTAACTGGAGTCAAGAATTGCAGCAACCTCGAACTCAGGTTCACCAGCAACTGTAACTGGAGTCAAGAATTGCAGCAACCTCGAACTCAGGTTCACCAGCAACTGTAACTGGAGGAGGTGGTGGAAGAAGTCGGCTCCAACAAGGAAACATGGAACACGGGATGGATCCGGATGGTTGCGGAAGCTCGAGACAAAACGTCACATCAGAGAGTTTGTCGATGATGCGAAATGGCCCTAAGCGTTGATAGCTAGCTAGTCCAGCTTGTCACAGGGACGTGGGTTGGCCGGAGGAACCACACTTGGTCACCAATTGTGAATGCTAGAGGAGAGGAACGAGAACGATCAACAGCTTGTTGTTGCAAATCCCAAGCGCGTTGAGAGGAATGAGAACGATCAGCAGCTTTGTTGTTGCAAATCCCGAGCGCGTTGAAGATGATGTTGCACTTCTTCATGGACCTGTCAGAGATGCTCAACACGATCATCGGTAGCAGTGGTGAGGCCAGGAACCACATGCAAGCTGTAGGACCAGCGAGGATGAACACCAGAGAACACGAAAAATGGCGACACACCTATGGATGAGTGTGCCGTGTTGTTGTACGCGAACTCGACAGCAGGGAGGAGATCGACCCAATCATCTTGCAGATGAGAAATGAAACACTGGAGATATTGTTCCAGAGTCTGAATCGTGCGCTCCGATTGTCCATCTGTTTCAGGATGATGTGCAGTAGACAGCTTCCCGGTGATACGTAGCCGTTCTAGGAATCTCCACCAAAATGCCAAGGTGAACTGGGGACCTCGATCTGTGACAAGTTCATCAGGAAGACCATGAAGACGAAACACCTCCCGGTACACCAGATCTGCAGCATCAGGACCCGAACATGTCTTGTTGCAAGGAACAAAGTGCGCCATCTTAGAGAACCGATCAACAATGACTAGGACAGCATCAAACCCTCGAGAAGGTGGTAAATCCGTGAGGAAATCCATGGTGATGGATGACCATGGCCGCTGAGCAAGAGGAAGAGGCTGTAGTAGTCCAACCGGTCGATGACGAGGAAGCTTTGTACGCTGGCACGTGTCACAAGATCGCAAAATCTCTCAACATACACGCGAGCCGAGGCCACCAGAACACCGTTGTACCAGCTCGATCGTCTTTCGAATGCCAAAATGTCCTGCAGCTGTGTTGTCATGGCAGTGTTGGACAGCTCGCAACCTCAGTTCTCCGTCCGGAACATAGATTTGGATGTGGTGGTACAGCAACCCATTATGAAGATGGAAAGCAGCATAATCTCGTAGTTGTGACCCTGAAGACAATGGCTGAACTCGTCGAACATGTGCAAGGACATCACGAGCAAACTCGTCTTGAGGGAGATTTTCTCGGATTAGATCCAAAAACGAAGTGTCAACTGGAGCAGAAGAACGGGAAAGCGCGTTTCCAACAACTGGTCGGAGCTCAGGATGACTTGTTCTTGTTGATCAAATCGGATTTCACCTGGTACTGGAGCTAGGTAACTGCGACGAGATAAGGCATCTGCTTTGCCATTTAGACGACCGGGACGATGAATAATCTCGTATCGGAACCGGGACAAAGACTGTGCCCATCGCGCCTGACGTCGATTGAGAATCGTGCTGTTGCCCAGTACTGGAGGTTCTTGTGATCACAATACACCTTAACCACATGCGGGAACCTTCAAGGAATCTGCGCCACTCCTCAAAGGCATCGACGATCGCCAGCAGCTCCTTGTTGTAGACATCGTAGTTGATCTCAGGTGCAGTGAACTTGCGGGAATGGAAAGCAATGGGATGGAGAAGATGATCTGGACCTTCCTGGGACAACACTCCACCAATGGCGAAGTCAGAGGCATCAGCTTCCACGAAATATGGCTTCGCAGGGTCAGGATGGATAAGAACAGGTGCCGAGGTGAACGCCTTCTTTAGGAACTCGAACGCCTCCTCAGCCTCAGAGGACCAGACAAATGGAACATCCTTGCCAGTCAACTTCGTCAATGGCAATGCAATCTTGGAGAAATCCCGAACGAAACGTCGATAGAAGTTCGCAAACCCGAGGAAACATCGAACATCACGAACATTTGATGGTCTCTCCCACTCCAATACAGTCCGGACTTTTGCAGGATCCATGTGAACACCTTCAGCTGAAATGATGTACCCCAGGAACTCGACAGACTGCTGACTGAAAGAGCACTTCTCCAACTTGGCAAACAAGTGGTGCTTCCGGAGCCTCTCCAAGACTAACCGTACATGCCGTTCGTGTTCTTCTCGAGTCTTGAAAAAAAATCAGGATGTCGTCTAGGTACATGATGACAAACAAATCCAAGAAGTCCCGAAAATATCGTTAGCGAACACAGCAGGTGCATTTGTCAGGCCGAACGGCATTACTACGTACTCGAAATGTCCGTAGCGTGTACGGAAAGCTGTTTTCCACTCGTCCCCTTCTCGAATTCGGATGAGATTGTACGCTCCTCTTAAATCGATCTTTGTGAAGTACCGGGCACCAGAAAGACGTTCGAGCATGTCGGAGACGAGCGGGAGAGGATACTTGTTTGGAATGGTGACCTTATTCAGATCTCGGTAGTCCACCACGAGCCGAGACTTCCATCCTTCTTGGAAACAAAGAATACTGGAGCACCAGCCGGTGATCGCGAATGACGGATAAATCCGGTGACAAGATTCTCCTCAATGTATTTCCTCAATGTCTCCAACTCTGTTGGTGAGAGACCGTAAATGGGACCGGAGGACGGCTGCTTACCCTCAACGAGATCGATAGGACAGTCGTACTCACGGTGCGGTGGCAAGGCAGAAGCTTTCTTTTTGTCGAAGACGTCTGCGAAATCGGCATACTGCTTTGGTAAGGCAGGAGGAACAGAAACATCCTTAGCAGAGCAGGGATAGACTTTGATCGCGAACACGGATGCTGGGTCATGGCTATCTTTTTTGAACTGCTTCAAGGTGATATGCGAGACTCAAGTGGAGGAGGAACTGGAACAGGATCGGAATCAAAGAGTGTGGCTGGAGTTGAAACAGCTGGGAAACTGTTCATGAAACGTTCTCTCCAACCAGGATCACACCAACTCGATCCACGGCAAACCAAGGATAATCCGTAGAGTCTGGAATAGAAACAACACTGAAGGAGATGTTGCACACAGCACCGCAAGCAACGACCTCAACGAACTCCGTGTCATTTGTTACCGCTCCAGATTTGATATCTCGTCCATCAACGACCCGTACAGAACCAGGAGTCTTCAAAGGATGTAGACGGATCCCGTGCTGACAGCAAAATTCTTGTCGATGAAATTTGCGTTCGCTCCGCTATCCACCAAAGCTTTACCAGAGAACTCCACCTCTGGTGTCTTCAGCTGCACCGGAACATGGAACGGCTTGCACACCTTCGTGGATGGAATGGATCCAAGATGAGGAAGGGAAGATGTTATGAGTGAAGAGCCTTGAGGAACATGAGTTGTTCCACGGCAATCCAGCCGGACGGCTCCTATTCGGGCTGGATCTTCTCGTTTCCCGGCAGCACAGCAAGGGCCACTTCACGAGCTTGTTTTGGACGTCGATGACAATTCTCCAACTTGTGGTACGGGTCCCCACAGTACAAACAAAGCTTGTACTGAATCCGCTTCTGACGTTCGGTTGGCAAAAGCTTGCCTCGGCGTGATCGCCCTAATTCCATCGGGGATGGTTCTACTGAGGAAGATGATGAATCAGCAGATGAGGGAACAGGACTGCAGAAATGGAAGAAGACGGCACCAAGAAGAAAGAAGGATGCCGACGTTCTTGTTTCCGCTCGATCAACCGGTTGTCACAACGAATTGCCAACTCGATCATGCTGGTGAGGGTTTCCGGAACCGCAAAATTCAGCAACATGTCTTTGACCTCGTCCTGCAACCCCGACCGGAAAACCTCCTTGAGAGCACGATCTCCCCATGTGACATCACAAGCAAGAAGTTGAAACTTCGATGCGTACTCTGCTACCGACATACCCCCTTGGTGAAGCTGACGGAGTTTGGTGATGGCAGCACTCTCACGATCCACGTCACTGAACATCGCCGTGAACCGTTCCACAAACTCGTCAAAATTCCCAAGGATCGGATCATTGTTCTCCAGCAAGGCTGAGAACCATGAAAGAGCAGAACCAGAAAGCAGCGACCCGATCAATCCAACCTTAATGGGTTCTGTGCTGTAGCGCCTCGGCTGCATCACGATCCGCAGACGAACTTGATTGAGAAAACCTCGGAACTTCGATCGGGTACCATCGAACTTTTCGGGCATGCTGATCTTCGGCTCTGGAGAATTCGCACGCTGTCGGAGCTGATCATTCTCCATGTAGTTGTTCGAGCTGCTGCTGGAGGGCAGCAACTTGCTCATGAAGAGCATGCTCGGACATGATGAGTCGAAGAAGAAAAATCAAAAAGAAAAAAGAGAAGAAAATCAAAGAAAAAGAAAAGAAAAAAAAAATCGAAAAGAAAATTGAAAAGAGAGAAAGAAAGAAAATGGGATCGATGACAAGCGGAAACAGAAGCTTGTCACTACCTCAGAATCATTCAAACTGTCACGACCTTGTGCAAAGGGCGAAACCTTTAAACAAGGGTGGAACCTTGAAAGGAGGAGATTGTATTCAAGAAAGAAATGAATACAAAATGAAACACAAGGCCGAAGACTGGTGTTGAATGATTCTGAGAAACCTGGAACTGGAACCCTGTGTCCTGAGGATTGTATGGTCACAACTAGTCTGGAATGTGGTCCACAACTGGTCTGGAATGTGTGATCCACAACTGGTCTGGAATGTGTGGTCCACACTAGTCTGGAACATGCGTATGAATATACGCCTTGCTGTTGATGGTGTAGTTCAGCATCCAGGATTATACGAACCAGTTGGTTAACACATGTGTGTGTTAGCCAAAAGGTCTCGGATTTAAGTCCTGTGAAAGGCAAAAAATGACCCATGATCTTTACACCATTGTACCATTGCAAGGCAAGTCCTTACAGACACGTTGGGAACTCTCGCAACCACTGGGATTCAGACTATCCATGGTAGTCAGCAATCCCTCGAAAATGTTCCACCAATGGTACACGTCTGCTCCAACTTCCCCTTTGAAGAACTCTGGACGAACACGTGGATTGAAACCCAAAAGGTGTGGATTGGGACTCTATGGCATACTAGCATTTTGCTGCATTCCTTGGTGAATTTCCCGCATAAGAGCAATCTGATTCGCCACGCTCAATTGCAACCACCTTTCTTTGGTCACCATCATGAACAAGAACACAAGGAAAGAGGAGACAAAAAGAACACACAAAAAAAAAGCCATAAAAGGACTACCAACTTCACCTCCAATGAGAGAGGTGTGAATACCAAATATGATTCGATTAGGTCTGACTAATACAAGGTATTTATATTAAGTGTCTGTGTTAGGATTAGCACTCTTGGTGCCAAGTAAATCATGGTGCCCAGATTAGCCAGTGCCCAAATTAACCAGTGCCCAGATTAGTGTGTTTGAATCCTAATGCCACATGGCACCTCCATGGTAGAGTATACATGGCATATATATGTAGTATATACCGTGGAACCTTACAAGTGCTTTACTTCTTAAATAATACTATATTGTTGCTACGAAAATTTGCCCTAATTATTAAGTACTTATTAAATTATTTAAATTGCATATTTTAAGAACTTCTAGATAATTCAAGTATATTTTACCTTAATTACTTTGGTAATTAAAGCATATTCTAGCTATGTTTAGAATATCCAAGCATATTTCAAATATTTTAGTATATTCAAGCATATTCTTGTAATATTAGGTTTCTTTGAATTAATAAAATAAGAGAGAATTTTAATATTGAAAGTTGTGAACTAGTAAAATTTAAAGATATCACATGTAATATATACAGATTTATTCCTATAATATTATATACTAAAACACAATTGTTTGTGTGCATACTGACGTGCAAGTAAACAATAGTTACATCAGCAGTATTAATGTATAACGTGTGTGTGACAACATGATATTTATCTATGTATGTGTAATTCTGTTAATAGGATAAAATTATCTAAAGTATGCGTTAGAATGACGGTATGCCTATCCTTTGTGTGTGTGCGCGCGCGTGTTGTCCATGTTATATATATGAAGTTTCAGATTGTCAGTATTTGTGAAACTTTGAGAGGACAATCGTGTATACATATACATATATATATGAATACTATCGCATTCACCAGGTATGCATACCATCAATTTATATGCTCGTTTATATTCATGTGAAAACAGCTTTATATAATAACTATACGAACCCCCTCTCAAATACTCACTTCTATTCACGAAACATTTATTCAAATATATATGCACCCACCATTTAAAAGTTTATACACATTAAATATAAATAGATAAATCATATATATATATATATATATAACATAAACACATTAATATATTATATATACAAAATCATAATCAGATTGATGGATACTTAATGTACTGTCAAGGTTTAAAAAATAAATAAATTTCTTCGTATTGTTAAATTTATAACCATAAATATGCTAGTAATATTTTTAACCTGTTTGGGATCTCTCCCTGTTTTGAAAACCATTGTAGATTAAAATTAAGAGAATACGTAGACTCCGAAGTGTAAATTAAAGATAGAATTATTTAGCCACTAAGTATAACCTAAGTTAATATTAATTAAATATGACGTACGGATTATATGTGTTAAGAGCAGTCTTAAAAAACATTTGAAGGGTTAGATCAATAAAAAGGACATATATCTAAATTGGATGGTGTAGATTAATTAATTGTTAGTTAAAAAAAATTCAAATCTATGAAAATATGAACTTGTCATGAGCTATTTATTATTGTTTTGTAATTGTAAGCGTACACTCGATGTTCAAGTTTGGCTAAGTTTATTACAATTGTATCTCTTATGAAATTGTAAGAGAGACTTTGGATAATACCTTTTATCTTTTTGATATAGTTCTGGAGTAGACGACAAGATCTATTAGAAACAAAAATATTAAAAACATTTTTATATTAAGTAATGGAGGACTTGTATAATGAATGTGTTTGGTGCACACTTGTGCATTTTCAATGTTAATTCTTTAAACTTGAAAACTGTAATGTTGTTTTATTTTAGGAATAAGCTCTAACAAGAGCATTTGTTAAAGTTCTTATTATGTTTATCAATTAAAATAAGGAAACTTGTTAAGTTTGATAAGTTATGTTTGGGACTCAATAAGCTAGAAATAAGTGGATATTCATTTTAGACATTACAACCTTCTAAAAGAAAAAGTTAGTAAAGTCTAGGCTTCAACATATTGTTGCAAGTTGAACAAGTAAAATGTTTTTTGCTCGCTTTTTATACTGTCTATTCTTTCGACTTGGGTGCTAACAAGCAAATGAGCATCAAATCTTTTCCAATGGTATGTTTTTTTATTAACACAACTTTAACTTCATCCATTTTCAAGTGAGTTAAATTATTATAATAAATTATAACAATACTATATGACTTTAGTAGGACCCATAAATGAATAAAAAACTTACTCAATACAACTTTAAAGCTTTGTAAAGAATTAAAAATTTTATATGAAGATGAACATGGATTTAAAAGTTGGTGTTAGATTTTAGTATTGACTTCATTTTAAAATCAAATACAATTATTCTAAAAAGTCGGTTTCTTGACTCTACATCATGGTCGCAAATGTGAACACTCAAAGAACATACAAAGTATATATCTTCAATCCTTGGGAATATAAAAAAATGAGACTTTTCTTAACTCAAGGTTGAGTTTGGTTTAATATTTATACAAGTACAATATCTGGTTAAACTAACTTAAGAAAATGGTGTCTTTTCTTAATGATTATGACATAAAATTCTTAGCATATGGTTCGATATTCAATTCAAAAATATGAGGTTTCCTATCACTCATTTGTTAAGATTTTATACTTTAAACTTTGGAAGTATTTGTGACATTTTTTTAAAATTTGTTATAAATGACTTAATAAAGTATGATATAATATCTATTGAATATTAAGATTGAATGCTCAATATTGAGACTTAATTATGATCACATTGGGGTGGCCATAATCATGAGATACAAAGATTTAAAAAGAAGGATAATACTTTAACATTTTAGTAAAATAGTGCTTTAGTGTTATAACTTGAAACATGATCTTCAAATTACTTGAAAAATGAAAAAGAGTTTTCAATACATTGTTTGGGAATAATGTATAACTTTGTGGGATTGTTAGGTATACAGATCTTAGTTCGTTGTATTGAAACTAGATATCTTATTATGTTTGTGGAGTTTAAATGAATTATAAATATAATTGAAATTGAAGCTAGTACGACACTCTAGTGTCATGGTAACATTAATGTATTTTATAATTAATTAGATGAATCAAATGATGGTTCATGATTCCTCTTAATCCTTAAACGACATCTCGAAATACTGAAAGTAACATTATGTTCCATCTCAAACTGAAGTTTGATTCATATCGAATGTCATATTATAGTTCTTACATTTCAATAATTTGATATAATTATAAAGTCATGTCTACTAATGTAATAATTAATTAGAAACTTGGGATTTGAACTTAAACGATCGTTATAAATTCAAGAATATCAATATCGAAATTGCTTGTCAATACAGTAATTGCTGGAATTAATGAAGAGGTTATACTTCATAGCTTCAAGAAATGTTTACATAATAGTTTAAGAGTGGAAATGATATAATGTTATAAACACATATTACGAGTTCAAGAAGACTCTTATTGTGATAATTAAGTTTTTAAATTTTAGTATTTAAATTTAGTGAAATAAAGAATTAAGAATTATTAAATGAACCTAATGATTGTGCTCTTCGAGGAATAAATACAATAGGAACGGGTTAGTTGAGACACATGATATCTAGAGATCACTGATCAAAATAGTGCTATGACACTTGGTAGTAGATTTACCTGAATTTGATTTCATCAAAAATGAATTTATATCAATGACACACCAAGTGGATAGACTATTTTATATTGATGGACCTTGTTATATATGTGTACATGTGCTTGTAAGATCCTTCTGACCAGATTGACATGTCTACAAAGAACAGGGTTTTGGAAATAGTATATGTATCGAAAAAGAGCTTGATTCTGATAAATGTCGTCTAGTGTAGATATACACTAATAAGAAATAGGTATAGTAGTAGACCCTTATGCAAGGAGTATGAGAAACACCTAGGGAGGCATAAATGTGAGACTATAATACTATAACATGTGAAGATGTGAAACCATTAAAAAATCAAATGGGTAGCCGTTTAAGTTAAGCATTTGATATGGACTCAAATTGCTTGTTGTGTACTTGATGATAGGGTCATCAATTGTAAAGTGTTGAACTAAGAAAATCTTAAAACTAAAACATAGCAGTGGTCACCATCGTCAACCTGTAATAAGGGTCAAACAGAATAAGGAAAGTACGAGATAAAATACAGATCAAACTTCATAAGGTTGAACATGGTAAGAATGGATAGGTATGTAGTAGGTAGCAGTATTGCGGATCCCATCACAGTAGTGAGAGAGAGAGAAAAGTATACTATAGAACAGAGAAATAAGCAAGAGAGACATAGTGAGAGTAAGATGAAACTTATTTTATGTTCATACAAGGCACATAGTACAATAAACAGTATACTTGGGATACTTTCTTATTCTATACCCATACTCCCGATCCCATATTAATAGTTATCGTAACTTCCCTCATCCTTATCCAATCAATTATGTAGCCCCCTCCTTTCGTTATAGATAAGCCATATTCCACTTAGCTTGTTAATGCGTATTCCGTACAATCTTCATATTATGGTGATAGTCGTAATCCTGTGTTCCCATTTAACTCTCGTTTTTCACAATATGTACTATTTTTGATGTTTTTCCCATTATATATGCCCAAAGAAAGAAACATAATTTGAAATCTCCTACATGGCTAACTACGATCCTAACAAAAGGAATAAAGTAAGGCTTTATTTCTTGTTAACTTAGGGGCTGACATTAACATTAACTAGAAGCCTTCGATATAATTCTAATTAAGTAAATAAATCAATCATTATGTTGTTTGCGTCAGGTAAAAACTTTGCAAATGTGCAACAGTCTCTAGTGACTTTATGTCACAAGTGGTGCCTTTAACAATTGAGTTTACGACTCAATGAACAATGATTCTAAAGTACTTAGTTTTGTGTAATGCAAGGGGGTTAATGAAAATTATGTGAACTTTTTACTAACTTTGCATAGAGTGATATATTAGTTTTAGTTAATTTTCTTTAATATTATTTAGTTTGGAGTTGGATGTCAACGAGGACATTGACATTTTCAATGGCGGAGAGTGTGTCATAATTTTTACTACGACTCCTTTTTACTTTAGACATTGACTGTTGTTATCTATTGGCATGATTTAACCTTTTTTGACTTAGACCGTGATTTTTACTATTTATTAACTTTTAATAAAATATATATATACTAATAATTTATATAATGAATAAATTGAAAAGGTATTCATAAAATTAAAAATTAATAAAATTAAATTTATATATTTGATTTAATTTAAAATCATTAAAAATCATTATATAAATTGGATTGCAGTTTGTTAATCTAATTATTTAGTGATTTAAACCATGGTCTAAATCAAAATTGTCAATCCATGAATTACATGACTAACCCTGGATATAAAATAGCCCCGCTTAGTACACTTGGGTGTTTAGGGTTAGTCTGGGTGTTATCACTAGATACTTTGAGAAACTTTAGGCGAAAGTAGAACTTATTTTAAAAAACTCTTCCCTAATTTTGACATCCCAATTAGGTTTTTTTGTTAATTCAAATGAGTGCAACATATTAAATAGGGTTGAGAACACCCCTAGGGTTGGCCTAACCTAGAATTGTCCTAATGGGTTTAGGACTAGGGTTTAGGTTAAGGGTAAGCTCATTTAATTGACAAAGGGTTGGCATTACGTGCCAACCCACTTACAACAAATAGGGAAAGGAGGGGGGCTTATCACATAAATAAGGTGTATGTAGTAGTGAGGGTTTTTAGGTTCATGACTGAACTCGTTACTCTTTTACCAGTGCAAGCTCTTGCTCTTGTCATCAAGGCACAACCCTTTGTTGTGTTGCCTCAACTTCCAAACATTAAGGGTACGATCCCACCTTGGTAGTAGCCTACCCTTAACGTTGTTGAATCCATACCTGGGAAGTCTTGTTGAATTGCACATTCCAAAGGTCAAAGGTTGAAGCATGTCTTTAACCTCCTCCTCTTTCACATCAAGTTAGATGCAGCACTCACAGTTAAGAATGGCACATTCGTGTCCTTGTTCAATTATGAGCGTGGGATCTTGCTAATAGTTTCATTTACCAGGGTTCATAAGGTTCTAAGAGTTGGCATTTGAGAGCCATGTTCATGGCACCAAGTGCAACTTTTAAATATAAGGGGCTATGGCATGATAGCCTACATCTTAGGAGACTGTCACATGGAGATGTAGCACTAGCTAGATGGCACATAGTGCAACACCCAAGGCATACCCTTTGGGGTTATTTCATGGGTCCAATGACAAGGGGTTAGATACTCTAACAAGCAAGCATGTTGTGTTCACATTAGGTGCTAAGCCTTGGGCACTCGCTCAAGAGAGGTTAGGTTATTATTGACACACTCGGTTTTGGGGGTCTTCTCCTTGGGATCTAGGTTGAAACAATCTAAGCTCATTAGTAAGAGCCCTTTTGTAAAGCACTCGCAAGGTCGTGCACTTAGGGTTGTCAAAACCTAATCTTAGGAAGTTTACTTAGTAAACACTCATGTTCCGTTTATGATGCACACTCGTGTCCTTACTAAGTATAGTTAGGATATGACTTGACCACTCAAATCCTTAAGGGTTAGTCATGGGTCAGGCGACCCCTTCGTCATAGAGAGTTTTCTCAAGGAATAAGTGACAATGCCTTAGCTTCGTCATGGGGGTATGTGTGGGATAGATCTTTTGGTGGGGTTAAGGTACGAGGTAGGATCTTAAAGTCTACTTAGATTAATCCTTTTGGGGTTCAAAGAGTAGTCATTTAGGGGACTTAGGTAAACCCCTAGTTGAGACATCTAAGTCAGACTCATAATTGTTTTGAAAGATTTAACGTTGCTCACACAAGATGTAATGTCAATGGCCACTTGTAACCATGTGTTATCTCTTCAAATTAAAACTTAATAGTGCATATATGCTTGTATCTATATATGTATGTGAATATTACTTAATAATTAATAAATTAAACTATATCTTATTTAAAAATTATAGTTTAATTTATATTACTATTATTAATATTATTAATTTTTTACTAATTAAATATTATAATTAAATGTTTGTGTAGAGAGATAAAGAGACTAACATTGTAATGACAAAATTAATATATTATATAAAAATAAATTTTAATATATATATTAATATCATTTTGAATATGTTCTATACTCTAAAGTTATTATAAAAAGGAAATTCACATGAAAACTCATATGTAACCATAATTATACATTTATTAAGTTTTAGAATATGAGTTTGTACTTATATATTAAACACACGTGACATGGCACAAATAAAAACATTTCCTACAATGTGTAGCAATTTATAAAATAATTCAAGATGAAGAAGAGTAAATGATTCTAATTGGTTTTCAAATATGCTCTCATTCTTCATTAAAAAAAAAAAAAAAAAAAAAAGCATTAAAAGCCTTTAAAGGTTCATATTCTCTGGAAAGAAGATGGATATATATTAAAGCAAAACACAACTTCAATATTTATAGGATGGAAGAAGTTTGAAAAGTTTAGCTCATAATGTCTTATTGAAGAACATTAAACTCAAATACCACATAAAGATGCCTTATTTGTAAATATTATTGATTAAGCTATATCAAAACTATATTAATTATAAATATAAATTAATTTCAATCAAAATCATATGAAAAAAAAATTTATACTTAGAAAAATTTTGAAGACAAAGTGTTTTTTCAAAAATCATATTGTAAAGTTCAAATCATAATTTTAACCATATAAATTCCAAAAACTAGCTTATCTTGCTCAACCATTTTGTGTCCACAATTATTTAAAGCCTCAACTAGAATAATAAGTTCTCTTTTCGACTCACTTTTTAGTACTTAGATTTTTAAAAAAGAAGGCTGCTACTTTATTTACTAAACCATCTATTCATCACAAATGATTTGCAACATGGATCTTTGAAAAATCCTCCATCACAAGCTTTCCTGATGAACAGAGTAGTGAATGCTTATCATGTATATATTTCCCTCCTTCAACCACACATGCTCTTGACACAATCATAACACTAACACCATCAAATCCAAAACCCATGAACTTGTTCGTCTAACCCCCATCCCTAAAGAGACAATATGTAATATATGCAACATCACAAGTCATCACACCCACAATCCCCAAATAGAACATTTCTACCTTAAATTTGTTGATGAAAGTCACATAAAATTAAGATGTTTTATCACATTAAAAAAATAAAAAAAAAAAATCACAAAGAAGGAAAATACTTTACCCTCTTTACCTTCTACAAAGTTTTGATTTGTTATTGCCTAATTAATCACTAAAACAAACCTTACACATGCTTTGTCAGTGTTGTAACAGATTGAAACAATAGTTTCATTCAACTTTTTAATTGAATAAGTTTTTAAATACCTCAAGAATACTTTTGCCACATCGTAAGCACATGAAGAGAATAATCATACCATTTTTAACTCATGGAGTTGCTTAGATGTGCTATCATAAAAATTGCTGCTTGCCCTTTTTTTCTTCATCATGTAAATAGAGTTTTTATATCCTCACTTGATTCATAAACATAAAAGCTTAAAACTTTAAAATTGCAATAACTATTTAATCCAAATGCATTCTTGCATTTTGAAATATGGTACCAAAAAATAATTTCTTAGCCTCATCATAATTAAGTCACCTCCACTTGCTCCTTTGTAATTCTTTTCATTTGTTATTATCTTTTAATTGTCCTTAAGTTTTTGCTAAATCTTCAATATTTACATGTTCTCCGTGAATTTTTTTATTTTAATTAAACCTACTATGAATTTATAAAGGCTTTACTTTTTTTGAGTTATAGCGTTCTCTTAGCTAAAGAAACTTTCTCAATTTACAATGTGACTTAAAACCCTCGATTTGTCACGTTCAATTCATGTCACATTAAGATGTGCCACACTAAAAAACTATTTTAAAATTAATCTAATTTAGTTAGCAAACCCCAATATTAAAAATTTGCTATTTGAATTAGCTTATTTTCTATAATAATTTTTGAACTATTGTTGTATAGTTATTAACCTAATGAGTTGACCACATGGATAAAGATTGTGGAATATATGAGATCTATGAGGAAAAAAGACCTAAACGAACCTGGGTCATCATGAATCAAGAACCCTTTCATAAACATTAATTGGCCCTTTCATAAACACTAATTGGGCCTTTTGCCTTGTTAGTTTAAGAGAGAGGAAAGGTTGAAATAAAAGATGAATCAGATTTTTTAATTTGAATTAGCTAAACTATTAGAATTGTTGAACCAAGGTTGTTAATTAAAAATTATGAACACTCAACCTACCTTTACATTTTATGGCATTAAATAAGTTATTTATCAATTACCTCTTGAAAGCACCAACATTATTTTATGTTTCACCTTATCATCAAAACCCTAACTTAATTAGCAAGTACCAAGATGTTATTTTAAATTCATAATTTATGAAATTTGTTTTTTGATTTTTTTGTCTTGTACCTTATCTTCTTATCTTGTCCTTTCAAATTTTCTTTAACATTAAATTGAGATTGGACACAAGAAAGAAATTTTAAACTCATAATGTCATGGTTCTTGCATGGTGAAGTCACATAACTCAGGTAAATTATGAGTCACATAATTAAATAGCACAAGAGCCCTCCTCGTAACATTAATTAGTTTTTACTTTTCTCGTCGAGAGGATAGTGTTATATGAAACTAATCTAAGTTCAATTCCCATCAAGAACAAATTTGTATAACTCATGCACGACCTTGAAATGATTGACATGCTAATACAAAAACAATCACGCAGTCAAGATGATACAAATGATGGTACCAATTGCTTATGAGTTGGTTGAATGGTTGTGATTGACATGTTGATACAAAAATAACTATGCAATTAAAATGGTGTGGTTGTGGACATATTGATACGAAAATAATTATGCGGTTAAGATGGTGTACTAATTGTCCTAAGTATCAGAGTTTTTACTCCAAGGGCCAACACGTGGTTACCAAATGGCCATCTGGCATTAACACCCTATGTGAGTAATATTAAGTCTTTTAAAACAACCCTAAGAGTCTAACTCAAAGTTTAAATAGGCACGAGGCTTAAGTCCCATAAAATGACTATTCTTTAAACCTTAGAGAATAATCTAAATAGACTTTAGGATCATGTTACAAAAAACTTAGACAAGTTCATGCCCTAACCCCATTAAGGAGGCATGCCTTGCACATACCCTTATGACTTTAGAAATCACCCTCATCTAGGAGTATAAGCCCTTTAGAGAAATAAGGGGTACCTTGACCCACGATTAACCCTTAAAGGTTTGAGTGGCTAAATCATACTTTATACCTAAGGCTAATACTTAGTGAGGACACGAGTGTTCTACTAAGCAAACTTCTTAAGTCTAGGTTTAAATTACCATAAGTACATGACCTCATGAGTGCCTAACGAAAGGGCTCTTATTAATGAACTTAGATTATTCAACCCTTAATCCCAATGAGAACACCCCCTAACCATGCCAATAGCACACCTAGTTACGAAACCTAACCTCCCTTGAGTTGATGCCCAAGGTTAACACCATGATGCAAGCATAAGCATGCTTGCTTAGCATTCAACTCATGAGACAACCCCAAAGGGCATGCCTTGGGCATTTTACCATGTGTCATCTAGCCTAGTGTCACATCTTTATGTAACACAATTTCTCAAAATGTGGATTATCTTGCCATAGCCCTTCAGATTCAAGAATTACACGTGGTGTCACGAACGTGATTTACAAATGCCAAATCTAGAACCCCTATGTGAATCCTTAGGAACTTGATAAATAGTGCATGTCATCCAAGATCTCACGCCCATAATTATACAAGAATACATATGTGCCTTGCTTAGTTGTGAGTGCTACTCCTAACTTGACATGGAAAAGTTGGAAACATGCCTCAATCTTTGACCCTTGAAACGTGCATTCTAATAAAACCTCCCAAGGTTGGATTTGTCAACGTTAAGGGTAAGTTACCGCAAAGGTGAGACATACCCCTATCATTTAAAAGTTGAAGTGGCATAACCAAGGGTTGTGCCTTAATGACACAAATTAAAGCTTGCACCGATAAAAGAATAATAAGCTTAGTTATGAATATAAAAACTCTCATTACATATCCTACTTAATATATATAACAAAACCCCCTTCATGTTTTCCTATTTTGTAAAGTGGGCTAACACAAAATTTCATTATCAACATAAATATACTTGGTGAGTTTAACATAATGACCCATTGACCCCCTAAACCCTAACTTAAGGGGTTTGGGGCGTGGGATGACACATCAACATGAAAAATGTATCCATGCTCTAGGGTAACCCTACCCATATTAACATTTCAAACTCATTGAAACTAATTAATAACCAAACTAAGATATAAAATTGAGAGTAAGAATTTTTTAAATAGAAGTGTTAGCTTCGTATAGAGTTTTTTATAAATACCTAGTGACACCCAACCAAACCATCATTATATACCCAAGTGCACTAAGCGGGTTTGTTTTTTTTACACTTCGAGCTTGTTAATATAGTTCAGTAGGTAACAACAATCTTTAAAGTAAAGAGTGGTCTTACTCTGCCTTTGCCTCATTCTGCAATTACAACAACTGATAAGAGTGTGTGTGTGAGTTGTTCTAATTTATGGACACACATTTACTGTATATGTATGCCTATCAATATATATAGACACACACGCACACACACACATATTTGTACATGTGTCATAGTAAAAATCTATGACATTGGGTGCATATCATGAGTGACTAGTGAAGGAAGGCATAATAACAACCCTCAAGTCCATGGTCAAGATGGTACCAATTGTCTTAGGTGTCTATCATGAGAGGAAGGCATAGTAGCAATCCTCCATTCTCTTAAATGGGTAGTGAGTATATGGTGAAGTTATTTGACTTAGGAGAATCATGTGGTCAAGATTGCCATGTGTATCTGTTATGAGTGACCAATGGAGGAAAGCATAGTAGCAACTCTCCAATCCGTGGGAAAGTGGCATCCACTTTCTTAAATGGGTAGTGAACATTATAATTTTACATGATGGAGTCATTTGACTTAGGATAATTATGTTGTCAATATGGTATAGATGATGTTATCAATTACCTCTAAGTTGAATGAGTGGTTCTTGATCAAATACATGTTAATAGAAGAACAATTATGCAATTAAGATAGTACAAATGATGGTACCAATTGCCTTGCATGCTTATAATGAATGACTAGTAGCAACCCTTTAATTCATGGACGAAGGTATCAACTCTCTCAAATGTGTAATGAATGTTATGGTTTTATATAGTGAACACTTGACTTAAATAAATCATGGGCTACTTAGTTAAGTAGTATATGAGCCCTAGATTACTTAATTAAGTAGTACAAGAGCCCTTCTCTTAACATCAATTGACCTTATCCATGTTTAAAAAACATAACTTATAGCATGTGCATTTATAACTTCACCCGCCATGCCTGGAAATTACAAGGTTACACACAGGGGTATATTTTAAATATTAAACTTCTAACATATAAAAATTGTTAACCCTTTAATTATTATTTATAATGATTCTCATGTTTCTTTTGTTATGTCAAACTTCAAAAACTTCATTCTGCTTTATTGTTTGGGGCATGCAATCTAATAAATATATAATTTTCCAAGGTGTGAACATGCATGCTAGACCTAATAAGATTTTGTTGAGAAAAACCACCTGTATTTACAAGGATTATTATAATGATATCCCATAACCTCATTAAATTTGGGAAAGGATTCCTTCACAGTAATTTCATTCCAACAAGCATCCCAACTCAAAAACTTATTTGTAACATAAATGTCAGAAAAGTTGTTAACTCCCCTTAGCACCTTTTAAAATCCAAAACTTGAAACTGACCAGCTAGTGTTTGGTCTTAATTATCCATCTAATAATGATGGGGGCTAAATAGCTTACATGCCTAAAAAATATGAGCATTATCATTCATTCTCTCATGAAATTCTCTCTTAATATTCTCCACAAGTTCTTTGGCCAAAGACACATACTCTCAAAGGAGCATCCTCTGTTACCATTACAATATGCTGTAACTTATGTACATGAAGTTCCCTTTTAGCATTGATAAAACATATGTCTCAATTCTTAGTTTATTGTAGAAATTCTTGTAAATACTTAGTTTGACAATGTCTTGTGTCTTTTAAAAACTTAATATGATCCAAAGTTTTAACAACACCTTTTATATATAAAGATAATTACTCAAATGGTTTAACTCAGTATAAACATTTGCAAGTAAATGAATATAAAATTGTACAAGATTCTCAGATTTGTACTAGCAAATTCAATTAAAAGTGTTGGCATAACCTTTACTATACGCTCCATGACCTACCCACATGATACATAGGGTTTAGTATCTATACATATATCTATACTTCATAATTAATAGTGTGTATCTGTAGCATTGCTAAATTAGGAAGATATAGTGTTTCCTCAATCAATTGAAACCCATCCATCCTCCTGCATAATGCATAAAGCCATGCATATACACTTCTACACAATTTGTTAAGCTCCATCAATTCTAGGAAACTCGTTCGTTGCTCGACTAGTAACCAAGCTTTGATGGTGTGTTAAGCAATGTACTTAAAGTAAATGAGGAACTTCTAACCCACTTTCACATCTCATCATGGTTTTGCGACCATTTGTGCAAGTAGACGCAAGCTTGCTTATAAATAAACTCATATCATTAATGAGATTCTTCAATAACATCATCTTTTATACAACTGTACCATTCTCAAATGTTATATGGTTCTCGCCTCTCCCATTGTTTCTCAAATAATGATCATATGTTTCTCCTTTCCCCCATCGGTACTATCATCAACCATTGGACTAGTTTGTATATATTTGCAAAGTTGCATTCATAATACATCCTTAATTGCTTTCATAAATTCCAAACCAGCCTTTCCATTCAAATATTGGCATATTTGGTAATACCTAGCGCATTTGATGTTGGCAAATCTCTTCAAAGTAATTCATAGAAGCTCCAAGTTTAATAATAAAATACATTTGAGACATGATTGTGATAATTCTAGCCTTTTCTTTGTCCACATTGTTTATTATGTTATTAGAACTAGTGATATATAGTTGTGTGTGTATGTGTCTGAAACTATGTAGATTGATTGTGTTGAGTCAAAGCCTAAAATTGAAGTGTTAGTTATTGCAAATGAATTTTTCATATTAGTAATATTAGTAGCATAAACATAATACCCACATTTGATCCTAGTTGCTTATTCACAATTCTGGGATATACCCATATGTAATGAATTTTCCAACAAGGTTACTATATTTCTTCTTCCTTTCTACGAGGGCTTCTCCCTTGTCTTGGTACATTAATCTAAAAGAGCATGTAGAGTGCAAATGTGTTTTAAATTATTTAACACCTAAGTTAATATTAATTAATTGATTATATATTAAATAAGAAAGGTACGGATTATATGTGTCCTAAATTTTAATTTTTAAAATTTAACCCTTCAAGTGAAGTAATTTGATATGAAAAATATCGTAGCTAGTATATTCGATCTAATCTAAGAATATGCTTAATATAAGCTTTAGTGGCTCCAAATTCTGACATCATCAGCTTACATATTCTTATCTTATAGCACTAGCATGAATATGCTAAGCATATCCAAACAATCAGTTTTAAGGAGGTCCACGTCTCCCTTGCACGAGGTGCATGCGACTCGTTTACCTATCATCGTAGATTGCATTTCAACGGACCTATATAACTCCTCCCTATTTTTCACCCTCGCGTTTCACACACAATTTCGTGCGCTCGCCCATTTGTCATCCAAAACTCTAAAATAATGTGGTTGTATCGAATCAAAACCCCCAAACATGACCCACATGTGAATCTCTAGAGTTGCGTATTCATGGACCCATCTCTGTTATTGCTGCTGTTTTCTTTTATATGTTTCTCATCCATACCAGCACTGACAAGTCTCCCATTTGGTGCTTGCATCAGTTCGGGATGGGTCAGATTTTCAAAAGAAAAAGAATAAGAGAAGTGGGGTCAAAAACTCGAGAGACAACACATCGCAAAGATGGTATATTGTTCCACAAAAGCTATTTCGAAGCCTCGTGAAAAGCGCTAATACTAGTTTATTATTCCTGCAGACTCTCCCTGGCCCAGCCACGCACCGGTTCTACTTGGCACGCTTGGGTTGGAAGATCAAGTGAGTGCGGTTATATCAAATAATACTATTTTTATTATAGATTCGTCATCGGATGATGTAACCCTCTTTTAAGCACTGATCTGCTTCTTTTGTTACAGGCAATTATATACTCTATCATCTTACAGTAAAAAGGGGTCTGATGTTACGTAGAAAGAGGATTCTATCCAGGAGCGAGTTGCTCGTGCAACATCTGAAAATGAATATATACATTTTATAACACTTCACATTCAACCTGCATGCATGTTGGTACTAGGTGGTGTGCTACATGGTTGCTTGTAGCCATGGTTTCTCCTTTGCCAGCTTCTACACACACATTCAGCACTTACATGGCGTATGGTTTGTCTCCACTGCAAACAGAGTTGCAAAGTCAAACTTATACACCTAAAACTGGCTCATGTCACTGCAGTCTCTAAGTATAAAAATTAAAATGAGCTTATGCAGTGGCTTAGGGAATATTCAAACAGAAACGACATACTAGGTACATTATATAAACTAGACGACATCTAATCACCAGATAGATCTTGGAGTTGTCTTGTTTTGTTTATTGGTTTTTGGATGTGTTCTGTTCTGTAGAGATATTTCCGATCTCCTACGTGCTTAACACGCGAAAAGTTGGATTCTTGCTTAAACATCATCTGGTTATCATCATCATCATCGTATATAGTTAGCAAATTTCCACAGCAACATCGCTCCTTGGTCTGGAAAGCTTTTATAATCGCGGTTTCAGTAGTACTTGAACAAAGAAGAACACAGATGATGAGATTGTACGTGAGTCATATATCATGGTTGAGCCACTCAAGCCAGTCGATTTTAGCCATTTGCGAGAATTGTTCCTAGTGCTGGTGGTCGGTGCTTACTCGAGTAGCGCGAGGGAAATTCTTTTAGTGCAAACTCCTGTTTAAACTCCTAGTTATATATTATATATATCTGAAGTTTATATAAGTTAAATTATTACGTTTCTATCTTGTCCAAGGAATCGCAGAATCTCACTGGTCCACATCTTCTCAACTGTTAAGAAAAGAAACTAACTCATCTACTGTACTTGCATGATCGCAGCAATGCATACTATACACTTAATGTATAATATATTTATATATATATATATAGTATGGCCTTTGGTAACAGTGGAGAGACAGAGCATTATTCTGAAACAAGCGGACAGGAAGAACTTAAACACTTGACACAGCTGCATTTGGCAGAATGTCACTGAGCCATCTAAATGAATTGTTGAGTTTAACAAAACAAACTGACATATGTAAATTCAGATTCTTCATTGCATATGAAAGGAAAAGGGGCTTGTCTGAGAAGCAAGCCTCGCAAGTCCATTCAGATTGGTATGTATAAGCAAAAATATACATATGTATATACTGCCTAGTACTACCCGACCTTCGTTGGAGGGATGAAATCACCTCAGTTACCCTTACGTATGTGCATGTCATACTACTAATATACACCAGTCACCAGCGTTATCCTCGGTAGATAGTCAGGACCGGGGGCCGATTCAATTGTATATACAAAAGCGGCTCTCCACTTGTCCCGTCTCTCTCTCTCTCCCGAGCGTGTTTGTCTTTCTCATTGTTGTTGGGAAGCCAGGTCTTCCTCGGTCAGGAATGTACCATGGAAACCATAGGGAACACGAGATGGTAGCTTTACTGCTGCCAGGAGCTTGAGGTCGTCTGTGGAAGCATCCAGCACCCGCATCTCAGACTGCCCTGTGGACTCGTTATGAACAAAAGTGAGAACGTAGCCGTCATCCTCTGCAGCATCTGGGTCCGAGCTCCTTGCAACAAAAAATGGTTCCCCTCCAAAGCAATTCGGTCCGTGAATCCGACGACCCACAACACAGTCAGTTGCGCCAGACTCCTTGAGCTTGAGGTCAACCTTGGCAATGCCAGATATCTTCGGCCACGGATCAGCAATGGCAAGGTAGAGGTACCGGCTTGGACGACCCAGTGCGTGCCGGTTGACAGTGCCAGCTTCAAGGTTGAGATCGGCAATGGGTGTCCGAGTGGAGGTCCCCGTCCGCAAGTTGAGCCTTATTTCGCACAAGACGCTCCGCATTGGCTCGGAATTCTCTGACTCGTTAAAGACGCAGTCAGGAGGTGTCATGCACGAGCCCAGAACCACCACCTCGTCATCTCCACTCTCCCATGCATTCCACACGTGGAAACAGAAACAGTCAGGGACCTCAACCCAACGGATATTGGTGGCATCAGTGTCGTACTTGGGCAAAACTCCGAACCGGGCCTTCTTCTCGGGGTCGTACACAACAGGGGACTGACCTGAGAGCATCCTTCCAAGGCGGAATACCACCTGCTGGTCCGGGATCACCACGTACTTGTCAGTGATGGCGAAGTCGTGCATCATGGTGGGCTCATTGAGCGGAATCTCAACATCCGGTCTCTTGGTTCCATCCTTAGCGAATGAGAAGTACCTCAGGAATGGGCGTTTGACAACGTCGTAGCTCAGTGCAAAGAGCTCTCCCGTTCTTGTGTCCTTCTTTGGGTGTGCAATCATCGAGCTGCACTCCAGCTGGCCATGGAAATCATACCTGCCAATTGTCTCCAGGTCGCCATCACTGCGGATATGGACTGCATATGGCTTGTCATCCTCAGACATGGCCAGGAGCTTCTTGTCAAAGAAAACCAGCCCGGCATTTGCAGGTCCCATTCCCTTGCTTGCATCCACCAGGCCAAGGAGACTCCTGGCATAGAAAAGGAGCAGACGAGCAGCACCTCCGTGTCCGTGAAGCTCACCAACTGCCTTCGGAAAGAATGCCCGTCCGAGACGCTCTTCTTCGGCCAGACGGTGTGTCTGAGTGAAGCGGGAACAGTAGCTTGCACTCCCGTTTTCGATCCGGACCGCGTGCAGCATGCCGTCCCCATCAAACAGGTGGTGCCCTGCCACTGGCTTGAACCTCGGATTGGCCCCGTTGCGAACGTAGAGTCCAGCGAGCTCAGTGGGAAGTGTGCCCTCCACTTGAAGGTTGTGTGCTACCGGAACACTCGGGAACAGGGGCGAAGTTACCCTGGAGCTGGACTTGGGGATCGGAGGTGGAGGGGAACTTGCTGCCCTCGAGGCGTGGGATCAACTGCTGCTCAACAAAGTCGAGGACTCTGGCAGCTCCCCTTTGGAATCCATTCCAGGAGCACATTTCCCCAGTTTGGACATCTGTTGTGAAGGAATGTGTGCTGCTCCAGAGAGGGATTTGATCGCTGCTTGATCCTTGTTGGTCTGCTTCTATGCTGCTTTCCCTCGCAATGCTTGCCTCCAGAACCTCAATGATGCTCTCTGGAATTGGAATGAGGTCGGAAACAGGGGAAACAGAGCATGTGGATGGCGGTGGAAGTGCAGACGACGTTGATTCTGGAGCAGGAGGGCAAATGAGATGAGACTGGACGGCCCAATGATGGTTCCTTCTCCTCACCGCCGCCGGATATTTCACTTGGAGAGAAGATTGTCTGGAAATCCTCGAAGCCATTGACAATGAGGACCTGAGCTGAGACTGAGACGCACAGGAGAACTTCGTTCTTGTGTGATGAAGTGGCCCGTGGGGGCATTCTATTCCTGCAGTAGCCATTGTGTAGGGAAGAAGATGACGGATAAAAGGAGAAGAAAGACACTTGAGTTACGTGTTAACTGAAGACCATTGCAATAAAAAGATCTCGCAAGTGGAAGAAGTGAGGGAATTCTAAACACACACGAGCTCTCAAAGATTGACCAAAGAGGCCTCACAAGGTGAAGAGCTCCTCTCTTGTTGAGTTCTGGTGTTGTTGTGTAAGGGAAGTACACCCGTGTATGTGTATATATATATAAAGGCCCGGATGAGTTGGGGCTTGCCGACTTGCCACGTGGCAGGTGGTGCCCACACGGGTAGGATGTCGCTTTTTTGACGGGCAGTAATGTAATGTAGCAGTGGATGAAACGCGAGCTACATTCTACTTGGAATTCGGCGTAAAAATTCTTGGTGGGTTGACTCCATTGTGGTTTGCTTAGTGCTGTTTCCTTGTGGTGGAACACTTATTCAACGCTTGTAAGCTTTGAATTCACGGGTTAAGTCTGTCGAATGGGAATTGACCACAGCTTGAGTGGCAGCACTAAGGCTCTGTTTTAAATAACAGGAATTGACACAGAAGTTTCACGTAAAACAGGAGACGAATATGAGGGGTGGATGCTCTTCGGAATGTGGCAAGTCCGCATTGGTCGGTCGCCGATTATGGCATCTTCTAGATTCATAACGCTTACAAGCAGGATCCTTTTAGTTCGATCTTCACCCAAATAATGCATGCGATCAAATCCCTGTGCAACCAACTTAATATAACCTAGGCTGCAGTAGTTAACAATGTCTCAAGTCAGTTTTTATGTTGTTACGGACCCACATTGTGTGTGTTTAGGGTTGCGTAAGATCGAGAGTATAACCGAGATTGCGATATACCAGCTTTTGTCCAGGGACCGTAGCTGCGTTCTTCACGTGGCCATGCCAAGGAAATAGTTAAGCTTGTTGCATCACTCATTTATTCACATTTTTGTCCACAAGAAGGTCCCGTTTGTCATTTATTAAGGCGCGAGTTCAGTTCAACAAGAATACAAACCAAACCACGGAACTCGGAACGTCTTTTATACTAGGAATGGTACATGTTTTGGAAGATGAGGGACTCGGGTAAGACCTTAGGGAACTGCAAATGCAATTGTCAATCAACCGTAATGAAACGTTAGGTGACCCTCCACAGTTGGATTGTTATTCCATTAAGGAGTAATATATCTTATTTATTATACGTCTCACATGAATTCTCTGGTCTAAAGTCAAGGGTCACCTGGTGATCAGAAAACGTGCAGGAATGTGTCACATGGCTGTTATCAGTTGAGACATCATCGTCTTCTCCCATATCTATGTCCAAGGTTCATGTGAATTTAATGTATTAAGCATTTCCTCTGCAAGATGCCACGTTCTGAGCACATTGTTGCATTTCTAATTCCTTAACGCAGAAGGTTAACTGAATAGGAATGGGTTAGTTGGGTGTCTAACAAGAACGAGAAACTCAATAAACTTTGTAACAGAATGCCCGGACGTCACATGGGAGCCTGGGAATTCTTTACGAAAGATCTTCATTTCCTAGATGAATAAATAAATGCACGTTTCCTACCGGAAATCAATTGCAGTCCGTTTGTTGAACTCACTTGTCGGAGATCACCCTGTATGGACGCAAGCAGAGACAAAGGAAACAGTCCGACATGGGGTTGAGTGCTTCCTTGTGCAGGATGTAAATGGAGCATGTGATGTGATCTGATTTTCATTAAACTTTGGATTATTAAATCCAAAACATCCAAAAATCTGGCTACTTTGGTCGTCATCTCGAATCTAATGCAGATTATATCTTGGACCACCACCCCCCTCCATGTGATCAAGGCATGGTAGTGCGTACTGTTCGCATGTGAGAAAACTCTACATTTAATGCATAAGAATATCAATTTCACAAATTTAGGGCTCATGGGACATTATTTTAAACTTTCATAACCGATATAACGGAAAGGTCCTCGGGACTGGACACGAGTCCCGGCAAGAGAATATTCTGCATAGCATTTGGATTTTAAAAAAATTAAAAGAGATGTCAACCAATGAGGGGCGCGTGTGAGGGACGTGGCCGCTTCTACACACCGCAATGCGAGGAAACCACATGGCGGCTCGACTACACGTGGCATGTTTGCGTCGGTTGGAGTGGCCCTTGTCGGGGCTTTGACTGCCCATGTATTTTGAACAAGTTGTAAGCGTGAGAGTATATTATTTTAAGTGGGAAGCTGCTGTGTATCTAAAAGGTGGCAAATGATATTCTTCTAAAAATAGCTTTATGTATTTAAATTTATATACATGTACAGTCCACAAAAGATAGAATGCAGCTCTTTACGATAAAGCATCAACCCCAGATGCCAAACCTGTCGCTTCGGAATAAAAGTGAAAATCAAACCCAGATTCAATATTCAACATGACCTAGATTTCTCAAAAGCTAACGCTTTTAAACATGTACGGATCCCAAAAGCTGTATATATGGAGTTTGGTTCTCACAAGAAACCCTCATGGCAGCTACAAAGACAGGAGATGTACAATCATATCCGAAGGAAAATGGTTGCTTGCTTGCATACATAGACAACCGTATCTATCTTCTCCTTGTTCTGCCTTGTATTGGTCAAAGATTCTATCAAGAACTTTGGGGGCATGGTGGTGCATGTGATGGCTAACCTGCACAAACAGTGTACCAGCAAAATCTATCCATCTGGCTATCTGCCAACTTTATCTGTGCGCTAGTGGAAGTTGATAAGAGGCCACGCGCGTTCTTGTTTTCATCTTTTTGACTGGAGTTGCGATGACCATCAAACGCCCATTGCTGCGAATGTGTTCCAACTCGATACGACCGGGTGTCCACTATACACGAGGTTTGCTAATGGCATACATGGCTTCTAATCACAGGGTCGTGCTTTTGTATGATTAGTATGTGGCCTTGGTTTCACGTGTCCCTTATATAGCATGTACAGCACACACCACCTGTAGAACAGTGTGTCCCACGCACTTGGCCGGTGATAGGAATATATCCTAAATCAAAAAACAAGATTCTATAATAGATTCTTATCGAATCCAAGCACAAAAGATGAGTTTTACACGTCTGATGTTAGAGGCTACCACGTGAATGTTACGTGGAGAAGAAAACACTTGAGTTTCAGCAGTGAACTGTTCTCGACCCAATGAGTTGTCAGGAAAGTGCCTTCGCTTGTGCAAGCGAGCTGCCTTTGTGATACTTGTATACGGCTTTAAATGAGTTATAATTGTAAGAGAATTGTCCTTTTATTCCTCACAATTTGCCTTTGAATATTTCAATGTACTAAGAATATATTTCTTATTACTTTTGTACTTGTTTGTATAGATAGCATATCATTACCTAAGAGATCAATTTGATGAAAAACAAGCCTGTTTATATTGATAGCGTTGCTAAATAAAACTAAGTGTAGATAAGAATTTCAGAGGCTGACAAAGACCGGTTCAACGTAAGTTACAAAGCAGATAGCAGCAATGACAGTCCCAAACCCCTGTTCGACTTCACTCTCCTGAACCATGAAGTCTCTCTCGATGATCTCATACTCGTCCTTGTTAAACCTCCTCTCGAAGATCCCATGTAAATCAGATGTAAGAATTTTGATTGCTTCCGATTCCCGTGCGTGTCCCTTGTACTCCGCTGCATACCCTCCTATCACCACCTTATCTTTCTTCCTCCGTATCTGTATAAAAGCATATACATATGTATGTACATGTATGAAAACAAGTTAACCTGGATTCTGGCTACTCCAGCTGTGATTCTGTCACCTTTGACACCATTCATGCTTGCCATGATTGCCTCCATCACAGCTCCATGCCTGAAGATAGGCTTGGCCTCTTCAAACGATACTTTTGTGGACTCGGGTGGTATCACTGAGGTGTACTGTGTAATGTTAAAGTCCATGATTCCTACATCACAAAAAAGCATTAGTACCACCGTATATGTATATTCTATATTGGCTTGGAGGTACAAGCACAAGTTAAGTTAACACACACACAGAGGTTCATTATATGTATGCAAATGACTGGTTACCTGCGGCTTCAAGAGCCAGATCATATGAACCCGTTTCCCATGGATCCACACCATCGCCTGAATCTGTCTCCCCAAATCCTTTGATCATGAAATAGTGTTTCGGAATGCGGGAGCCAAAGAGAACACCATGCCCACCAGCAACAAGCTCCATGAAGTTGAGCTTCATGGCTTCCTCCCTTGAATGCGTCCCTCTCAACCCCAAAGCGTTGGCTTCCTGTTTCTGGTCGTGACCACTGCTTGATTTGGACGATCTTGACGGGCGAGACGTAGCGTGAGTTACTACTAGCGGCATACATACCTCAGGGTTGCTTCTGCTGCTTAGCTTGAGATAGAGTCCATGATCATCCGCCTTTCTCCCCAGAAATCTGTTCCGAAGAAGAGGAAGCTGTTGTTGTAATGCTGCATTCATAATTCACGCGCGAACTTAGGGTTCTAAACTCCACACCTGTTAAACTGCCAAGTGTGCTTGACCTTCAGTGTTCCAAGTGTCACTTGAGTTGTTACAATCGTCTTTACCTTACGTGTCACCTGGCATTATAGTGACATAGTTTTGGTTGGCAGTATATTTTATAGTTACGCACATGAACAAAAGCAGTCATACCTCTTCAACAACAAAAAAGAAAAGCAGTCATGCCTATCCATATATATATAAAAGACGGCTAAGGTCAAGTACGATGGAGACGTAAATGACTTTATCTGTCTATACACGCATGCACTCATTTCGATTAGAAAGGATTGAAAATATAGATGTCGCAAATGTGTGCGTGCGTGCGTGCGTGTGTGTGAGAGAGAGAGAGAGAGATTCATCATAAGTGTAATAATAAGATAACTACTTACCTGTTTGCATGTGAAACGTCTCATGTTGAAGACAATATTTGGTTGGACAACAACACGTATGTTCCTGAATCACTTGGAGAGATATTTACTGCCTGAGCACCATGTCTGTGATAGCTTCCAGATGCCCCGAGCAGGCATCTCCAGTCTAAGGCATCTGGAAAGTAAGGCATGTTCCTGATAAGGTTCTCAGCATCAGCAACGTGACCTGTTCGACACAGAAGATCAAGCATGCAAGTGTAATGCTGTTTCTGCATTTCAAGCCCGTGATCCATCATCATTGAAGCCAAGTATGAACGGCAAACCATGAAAAGCTTCCCGGCGTGAAGACAAGCAAGGAGGAGCAGTGAAAAAAAACCATGTCGGGCGTTTCCCCTGCCATTCTCATTGAGTCCAGAGTGTAAAGAGTCTCCTTGAAACGCCCGTTCAAGGCATAAACAAGGATCATTGCAGACCACGCAACATTGTCGAGCTCCGGCATTGAACTGAACATCCTCCAGGCCTCGTGTAGGTTACCCGCCTGAGCGTATACAACTAACATGGAAGTCCATGAAACCAGGTTCTTCTCCGGCATTCCATCGAACCAACCCTTGCTATCCTGAAGATGCTCGCTCTGGGCATATCCTGAAAGAATCGAGTTCCATGTAATAAGATTATGCTGAGGCATTCTATCCATCGTACAAAGGGCGTTCTCGAGTTGCGTTTTCTGTATATATGCAGCTAGCATGGCGTTCCATGTTACGATGTTCTTCTCCCGCATGGAATCCAACAGGTGTTTCGCCTCGTCCAGATGCCCGTTCTGGGCATATGCTGAAAGCATAGAAGTGGATGAACTAAGGTTCACCCTTGAAAGCTTTCTATAAAACTCTTCAGCTTCCTCAAGCTTTCCCGCATGGGTAAACGCAGTAATCATGTTTGTCGCGGTAGCCAGGTTTCTTTCTGGCATCCGATCAAAGAGACCCCTAGCTTCGGCTTCATATCCGTTCTGGGCATATGCAACTAGCATGACGTTCCACGTTATGATATTCCTCTCTGGCATCTGATCGAAGACTTGCACGGCTTCAGGCAGATGTCCATTCTGGGCATATGCAACTAGAATCGCAGTCCGAGAAACAATATCATGCTCCGGCATGGCGTGAAAGAGATATATCGCCTGGTCCAAGTTCCCATTGTGAGCATATCCAGAAAGCATTGCATTCCAAGACACCAGATTCCTCTTCCCCATCTCATCAAAAATCCGCTTGGCTTCTTCGATACGCCCGTTCTGGGCGTATGATGCTAGCATTGCAGTCGTAGCCATCACATCCTGCACAGGGATGCTATTGTAAATCCCTCTCGCTTCCATGAATTTCCCACTCTGGGCATACTCAGTTAAGAGGGCAGTAGATGAAACCACGTCCCACTCAGGCATTTCATCATACACCTGCTGGGCCTGATGGAAATACCCGACCCGTGCATATGCAGTGCATACCAATGTCCACGAGACGAGATCCCTCTCGGGCATCTCTTCAAAATATAGAATAGCTTCATCTAGATGTCCGTTCCTGGCATACACGGACATCATGGTATTCCATGAAATGACATTCTTCTCTGGCATATCCAGGAAGAACTTCCTCGTCTCCTCTAGATGCCCATTCTGAGCATATGCAAGAGCATGGTATTCCAGGACTCCTGGTTCTGTTCTGGCATGAAATCGAAGAGGAACTTTGCATCAATGAGGCTTCCATTGCGGGCGTAGGCGGAGATCATGAATACCCACGAGAATGTATCCTTGAATGGGATCTTGTTGAATATTTGCCGTGCTTGTCTGATATTTCCCCATTTCCCGTACATTTCGATCAGCTTGTTGCTGGCATAGTTATCAACCGGCATTCTGTGAAAAGCCCTGTTTTTAGGGCTCATAAATCTGTTTCTAGGGCATGGGAGCATTATAGGGTTCTTAGCTTCTGTAGAGTGAGAATGCCCCCTGTAGCGGGCGCGAAGAGATCTGTGCCGAAGTCGGGCGCCTCGCTGAGCATCAAGGATTTCCAGGTGAGAGAGAGACAAAGAGAGATTCTTTACTGCATATCTGAGATGGATCTGTTCAGGGATCATTCTCCTTGAATGAATTCTTCGATAATCTGGTAGGCGATTTGCTGGGCGTTCAAGGGGCGGAAAAGCAGCCGGATTCAAATGTTGCAAATGGGGATGCTGGAGCGAAGCTTGTCAAGCCCGTGTTTACCGAAGCCGACGCATTGATTTCTCGATTCAAGGAAGCCCGGAAGCAGCTCCTTGAGCTCGGATTCACGGTGAGAATGGCTTGAATGCTAGAATGAACTTTGATTCGCTTCTTGTTGTTGAAACAGGCTGATACAGAACTGGAAAGGGTGAAGAAAGAAGTAAGCTTGGAGGAAACCAGGCACCGAACAAAGCTTTCTGAGGTTAGAAATGTACACACACACGTGTGTGTATGTGTGTGTGTGTCTGATAGGTCACGTCATAGTAACGTTTGGGTGATTCTTACTATATATTAACTTTACTTCTAGTTAGAGAAAGGGGTTCAAGGTCTGTTTGAGAGTTTCAGCAATCTAGTACTCGAATCTCAGGCGTGGGGCAAACAGCTGCACGCATCGGTGACCATTTGCAGGTTTTGTATATGCTCGAATATGTTTGTATTCACATTGTGACTGCAATGTGATTTCTTTACAGAGTGCAGATGCTCAAAGGGAGACAGCTACGCAAACTATTGAGCTTATAAAGGTCAGTTGCGTCTGTTATTAAAGTTGGCCATTTGTGTTCACTGTGTTGTTCATGCAGTATTTGATGGAGTTTAACAGCAAATCGGGTGATTTAATGGAGCTGTCATCACTATTTTCTGATGATACTCGAGTTGCGGAGGCAGCAGCCGTTGCACAAAAAACTTCGTACGTTTATAACTATGCATGTGCACACACACACTACACACACACACACTCCGCTTGTATATATAGTGTGTCACAAATATGTGGTAGTATATTACATATGCACATATATGCATACGTTAATGTGTATATATAAGTGTGCACGTGTATGCATGTATGATTTATAATGGTGTTGAACAGGTAATCTTGCTGAAGAAGATATTGGAGGAACCGGTTCGGGTGCAACTAGCACCACTGTGAAGGGAACTGCAAATGCGAACCCTGGTTTAGAAGTTGCTGTTGCAAATCTGCAAGAGTATTGCAATGGTAAGCCCTTCATCCCTCCCCCCAACACACACACACACACACACTGTGGAAGCCTCTTACAAAGTGTCTTTACTGGCAGAACTTGAGAATCGCTTACTTGATCGTTTCGATGCTGCCTCTCAGAAAAGGGACCTTTCAACCATGGCCGAGTGTGCAAAAATATTATCACAGGTGAGAGAGAGAGAGAGAGAGAGAGAGAGAGAGTGAGAGAGAGAGAGAAGAGAGATTCTATTTATTTGCATCTCTCCCTTTGTCATTCGCTAACTAAGTGTTTAGTTCAATCGAGGAGCTAGAGCAATGCAACGCTACGTTGCTTCGCGCCCAATGTTCATCGATGTGGAAGTCATGAATGCGGACACAAGAATTGTTCTTGGAGAGCCAGCACCATTGGCCGAGGGTGCAAATGGAACTGCAGCACTCGACACGGCTACTGTTGTTAAAGGCTTGGGAAAGCTGTACAAGGAAATCACAGGTGTCACACAGACACACACACACACACACACACACACACTACACACACACAGATATTTGAGGTAGTGTTTATATGGCACACGCTCACGCACGTACTGATTTTATGTGTCTAGTGCAGATACGGTTCGAAGAGAGTCCGCAACGATTTCTGCAGTATTTCCATCACCAGATGCTGTGATGTCGATTCTCGTGCAAGTAAGTGGTATAAATAGGTGGTGGTGTGTCTGTGTGTCTGTGTTCATTAGGTATTTGCAGAAGCATGTGTATGTGTAATCTAGGCTTAAATGATTTGCAAATAATCAGAGAGTGATGGAGCAACGAGTCTCTGCAGTGCTAGATAAGCTTTTGATCAAACCGAATCTTGCAAATCCTACACCCTTAGAAGAAGGTGGTCTTCTTCAGGTAAGGTAATCAGAGCTTGTATCAGTCTCTGAGTGCGCTAACCATTTTTCTTACGTTCTTGTTTCAGCACTTGAGGCTGCTGGCAGCAACATATGAGAAGACACAAGAATTTGCTAAGGAGCTTACATTCCTTGGCTGCGGCGAACTGGACGTCGAAGGTAAGTCTCGTTTAACACACACACACCACACAACACACACACACACACATGTTTATATTTTCTTAATTTCTTTTGCCAGTGCTTGCGGAGTCTCTTTTCTCCAGCCAGAGAGATGATTACATTGAAGTTGAGCAAGCATCACTTACACGGATGTTCGACGCCAAGGTATGAATCTGTTATATCTGCCGTATCTTCTGCAGTATATATACTACATTGTGTGTGTGTAGAGAATATGAAAAAGCTTGCAACTGAAATGCGAATTCATATATTGAAATACACATCTTTGCTAGAACTTGTCTTCTTTCCTACAGATGATGGAAGTTAAAGCTGGGCTACCTCCGCCTCCAGACTTTGGCCCGCGAGGAAGCAAAATGGCTGCCTTTGCAAACTACTCTCAGCCATCAATCACAACAGAAATCGTGAGTGAATTTGTATCCTGGAATGAAGAGGCTGTGCTTAGGTGTATCTTACTAACCTCCCAGGTACGTATGTGTGTACAATTTTCATGGGTTTCCAATGTCTGACTTGTTACTTGATCATATAGCCGGTGCCATTGGCAGCGAATGTGACAACTATTTTCAAATGTCTTCTCGATCAGGTAACGAGTTTACTATTATTCTCTCTCTCTCACACACACACACATTTATTTCTTTGTTGATATTAGGTGAGCGAGTACACAACCGCGGCATTGGAGCGTGGACAAGATGCTCTTCGAGAAGCTGCAGCATTGAGAGAAAGATTTGCAATTGGCAGTGGAGTCAGCCGCCGTGTTGCTGCAGCTGCTGCTTCTGCGGTTAGTATGTATATTATCACACGTTATATATGCCTATATGTACACGACATATATATTCTTATGTATGGACTGTATATTGGGCGGAATGTCGTACAAACATTGGCAGATATTAACTTCTTAACTCTATTTGCTTTTCATTTTTACATTTGTAGGCAGAGGCTGCGGCTAGCTTTGGTGAAACTAGCGTGAGATCTTTTATGATCGCTGTTCAAAGAGCGACTACTAGTATAGCAATCGTTCAGCAGGTATATATCTCGTGTTTATATTATGTGTGTGTCTGTGTATGGGAGGCGGAGATTATTCTCTAATCATATTTGATCCAGTATTTTGTGAACACAATTGCCCGGCATTTACTTCCGGTTGATGGAGCCCACGCTGCTTCCATTGAGGAAATGGCAACATCAATGTCGAATGCTGAGGGTGCTGTTTTAAAAGGCTTACAGCTCTGCATTGATACCATGATCGCTGAGGTATTGTAAAGGTTTATTAGTCATATATTGATATAAGTTAATACAGTATGTTTAATATATACCTAATGATACAAACCATTGAACCATTGATTTATATTATTTGGTAGGTGGAGCGTGTGTTGGCTGCTGAACAGAAGGTTCATGACTATCAACCTCTAGATGATGGCAATCTACCTGATTATCGGCCAACTAGTGCATGCACAAGGTTCGCTTCACGGCTAACTCTTAGTTTAAAACAAAATATACCCGGTAGTTAACACAACGTTATACGTAAACTCTCTCTTTCTCTCTCTCTCTCTAGAGGTCGTATATTTATTAATGCTGCTATCCGTATACTGCTGCATTCTGCTAATTTGACGTGCTATTTCAGAGTTGTGCAATACCTGTCAAGAATGCTCGAGAGTACGAATTCAGCATTAGAAGGACTTAATAGACAAGTTTTTATGACTGAATTGGTATGTGCCGCGCGCGTGTGACACACACGTAATGCAGAGAATGTGTTTTTTCTAATCATGGAGTTTTCAGGGATTTCGTTTATATAAGTCACTTATCTCTCATTGGCAAAAGTTCACGTTTAGCCCTAGGTAATCATAATTCATGCTTCTTCTTTTTAATAACATAATGAGTTTTGCAGTGGAGGGTTGAGATTGAAGCGTGATGTTTCCGAGCTTGCAGAGTTTGCTCGCAGTTTCAAAGCTCCTGCTGTCGATGAGAAGTTTGAGCTCCTTGGAACGTAAGTGCATGCGTGCGTGCGTGTGTGTGCGTGTTCTGACTAGGTCCTCATTGGCTACTATCAGGATGGTGAACGTTTTCATTGTTGCACCGGAGAGTTTAAAGACATTAGTCGATGGCAGCTTACGAAATGCTGGGAAGGATGCAATTCGGTAATCCATTATATATATATATATATTATAGAGAGAGAGAGAGAGAGAGAGAGAGAGAGAGAGAGAGAGAGAGAGAGAGAGAGAGAGAGAGAGACACCTCTCTTGCTGCAGTTTTATCCAACTTCGTGAAGATTATAAATCGGCAAAACTGGCAAACATAATCAGCACGCTTGCAGTTGAATAATCATATGGAGAGCTTGACCACTTTGTACATCTATGTACACTATCTTGTTATATACGCTTGATTTTCTGGTGCGCCGCTATACTTTATATTGTGGAAGTCTATTTTGTAGTAACAGAGATCATACGTTGAAATCATACCATAGTTAGCACATAACCAAAGCATACATATATAAACAAAAGCATATATATTAACATGGTCGTCCGAATGTCATTTTTTGTTTCAATGAAAAACTCAAAGTAACAGTATAGTGATTTAAAACATTATTTGAACCTTATAACTTAAAAAGAAAATTTAATTTAAATCAATGAATTATAAATAAGTAAACTAAACACTTGATGTATTGTATTGAAATATTAACAAATGCATGTTCACTACACATATATATACACACAGAAAATACATATATATATAACCTAGACATACTTTATGTATATACATTTAAACTACAGATATATATATTAATTGTGTACATAAATATTAGCTGTATACACATGCAATTTAGATTTACACGTGTCTTATACATATACATTATAATTATACACTAGATGATATGCATATACCTTATGTATGTTACATACACTTATGCATATATTTATTAATACTAGAACACACACAATACACATACGCACAAGTATGTGTACAAGAAGAGTCCCATTTCTTGTTGGTTAAGAATTAACAAATATTTAAAGTATATTCTTTATTCCATTTGGGTAAGCCTTTACATTAGGGATAGGTTTTGTTTTAGGGTAGGGTAAGATGGTGATGATCCATGAAGAAGAGGAAAGAACGGACGATTTGTGCGATCCAAATTCGAATTCAAATTCGAAATCCAAATGGCTACTTGTAATTGTTCATGGAGCAGGCGCCAGGTTCTTCTTTGTCCCAACCCTGATATACAATTTGGTGAGGAACACTATTGAGCCTGATTTCTGCTGGTGGAATGAGATCGAAGAGGTAAGCTGTGTGGATCTTGATCGGATTCCTCTCAGAGTTAGTGTGTGCTATTAATGCTATTTTGCAGTTTCTGTTGTTGGGTGCGGTGCCTTTCCGAAGTCATGTCTTAGAGCTCAAGAATGTTGGTCTTAAGGCCGTAGTTACACTTAATGAATCTTTCGAAACGCTCGTTGGAACAGCCTTCTATGAGGTAAATAATTTATTATTTATTTTCATTATTTTTAATTTTATCATTTATCAGGAGCATGGCATCAGGCATTGTGTTATTCCAACTAAAGATTACTTCTATGCACCTAAACTGAGGGACATTCGGCGAGGTGTAAAGTTCATTCACGGTATGGACCACATTTATTCCTTTTGCTTACGTTAAATTCTTTTTTACATGTAGAGCACGTGTTGAAGGGCGAGACTACATATGTCCACTGCAAAGCTGGTCGTGGTAGAAGTACCACAGTAGTTATATGTTATCTGGTGAGCTGCCTTTTGACTTGTGTAGATGCTGTACTAGAACCTTTGCCGTTTCAGATGGAGTACCGAGGGATGAACCCAGTTGAAGCTTTTGCCTATGTTCGAGCAAGAAGACCCAGAATTGCTTTAGCTCGAGCTCAATGGAAGGTTTGTTCTCTCTCTCTCTCTCCTCTAATACCCACTTTGAATGTGATAGGCTGTTTCCCAATATTACAATTGGTATTGCGTGAAGCCTTTGCCTGCTCCATGTGCTGCATCCAGAGAAGGATATAATTCCAAGTGTGAGTGTGCCAATTGTCAGGAGCCCGTGGTTATCAATTATGAGGACTTGATTGATTATAAGCAACCGGAGCAGCAGCGATGGATATGGAAGTTTGTGATTTCTTACCTCTTGCGGGTGAAGAGTGTAAGGTTGTAGAAATTGGGTGCAAGCCGGTACAACAGCCTCAAGAGTTCGGCAGCATTCAGCTTGCTGCTTGTTGAGTTAACACGACTCTCCTGTAAGTATGTATATTTTCCTAATTGTGAGATATACATAACTGACTCTTTCTCAAAAGTTGGAAGTTGTTATGTCATAATAGTCTGTCAATAAAACTTGGTTTTTTCTTATTTGGAGTTTCGCACACACACACACACGTCTATCTGCTCATGTCATAGACAATATGTAGAAAAGCGGATGGTTCTAGTGAACATGCGTTTGATAAATAAGTACTTACGGCAAGCACGTATGTAATGTGACAAGACGAGGATGTTTTCGATGCTATAATGTACACGCATACGAGAGAGAGGATGTTTAGGGTTGCTGTGAAGCAGGGGTTTAGGGTTCTTGAGGAACATGGATGTATCGAGTCCGGCACCGATGGTGAACGGGGAGTTTCTGAGGCGCTACATGGGGCGGCGAGTACGATGTGTGATTAAGGTGTCGCGTGTGGAAGCGGGCGGCACGGCTATCATCGGTCAGACCTCGGACAACGTCCAGGTCACGGTCAGGCCGCAGCCGCCGCCACAGAGAGCACTCTCCGACTTTGTCGAAGTCATTGGGGTTGTCGATGGCGAGAGGAGCATCCATTCCGAGGCCTGCACCAATTTCGGCAACGATTTCGGTATACATTCTTCTTGTTCTGGGACTCTCTCTCTCAAAATGGGTTGTTTTTGCAGACATGTCCATCTACAACCAGCTCTGTAAACTGGCCAATACGGAGTGCCAAGATCTATTTGTTTGAGTGATAGCTGTGGTTAGTCCTGGTAACTGTTTGTACTTCTATTTCTTTCTATGAAAAAATGCAGTGTTTTCTTTACGTTTCATATACAAGAGGCTTGTGGTGTGTGTGTGTGTGTGTGTGAGAGAGAGAGAGAGAGAGAGAGAGAGCTGGTTGAATGTCATATGTGTGTAGTGGTGGATACTTCTATTCATATATGTTTAACGGTAAGCTTATGGTTCACACCTTGTAGTGTATGTGTAGACACACGCAAAACACACTGGTGTGAGCGTTTCATCGTGTTGATTTGTTAGAGTTCGCATCCACAGCTTTGGCATAAACCATGTATAAATTGTAGAAGCTATTACAATATAAAGAATATGGCGATGTCAGTGTTTAGATTGTATATCAGGGATTGATTTCTTCAAGTGTACGAAAGGTTGCTTCTTTCATTTTCCACACTGAGAAGTTTTTAACCTCAACAAAAGTGTTTGCGTTGTTGAAGAGAAGCAAGCGAGCAGAATCATTGACTGCTAGTGTTGGGTACACACGGGAAGTTATGCAAGTTCTTCCACCTTGAACAAACGCTTCCACAACTGAATGATCTACCTACAAGATTAGAAAGGTTCGTATATGTGTATGTATGTGGTGTGATATGTGTTTGTATGTGCTTACTATAACACGGATTGACAGGTCCTTAGCCGTGCCTCGTCACGTTGACAAAGCTTCCGTATGTTGTTTTTGTCACGTTGTGTTTAATGAAGATCTGATAATATCATTATAATGTTTGTGTGTGCATGTGTATTGATCTTACTGGCGGATGTCGCTGCATGCAAGGGGTTTTCCATCCATTTTTTGTGCTAAGTAGAACGAAGTAAATGGCAGTGTACTCCTCCAGGTTCTCGGATGCAAGAACCTTCAAACCAAAAGGTCCGTATATTCCTGTGCTTGTTGTAGTAATATTGTGCAGTATCCTTGTCCCTCTTCTATTCTGTTGTCTAGTGATATCAAGTTATGGTTGCTAACTTTGAATGTCACCTCGATATCCAGCTGAACAGGAAACCCAAGCTGACATGTATATGGGGGTATGTGGTACATACCTGGGAACCACGACCAATCTCTTGGATTGTAACCATTCTGCAGCTTCAGGTTTGCCCCTGAGCGTGTCTTCTTTGCTCTAAGTTTGTAACTTCGTCTACTGGCCACTGTCTAATGCCATTTTCATTTGTTTCATCTAGCCAGACTTGCCTGGGCAATGCCTGACAACATTGCACGATAGATATTGCACGCATGCACACACAACACAGAGTTACCTGAAGACCAGCCCATCCTTTAGCAATATCAGCTTCAACACTGTCTTTCTCAGTGACCCATCCCCAAAGCACACGTCTATGCTTCTTGTAATCGAAAGAATGTTTTGGAGGCATAGAACACACCATAGTCATAAACCAAGCCTATTCCAGTATCGAGCTCTTCAACATTTGGCACGAACTTATCACCATTTACATGGTAAGTTCCCACAGCAAGGCATCTAACCTTGTATTATCCAAACTAACTTTCAGGACATGTCTTACTCCAGGACCTCTCGCCGAATCCTCTAGACCGTCTCTACCCTGTAGTCGAACAGGATAGAAGTCAGGACACTCCCACATACCTGTCCCTTCAACTTGGTGGAGAGGCTCAGTTATGTTCCAGTGTACGAAATCTTTGCTCTTGTAGAGAAGTGCAACTCCCGTAGTGTTTATCTTCGCTCCGACTAGGATCCTCCACAGTTTATCTACGCCAACCCAGGCAGTAGTTGGGTCTCGAAAGTCTACAGTACGTACTCCTGGAGGTGGTGGGAAGATTATGGGGTTTGCTGATATTTTCTTCCATTTTCTGACCAGGGGGTCTGTGATGTTGGCAGGAATAGCTTCGTTCTGTGACTGATCCAGGTTTAATGCTGAGCCAGTGTAAAGAATGACAGGAACTCCATTCACAAATGTTATAGAGCCGCTGAATGCACCATTTGCGTCGTATGGCTTGTCACGACGGAGAGCAAGGTCAAGGAAATCCCAGTTAATGAGATCCTAGCATCATTAATCGTTACAGGTAATATATGTTATTAAATATAATCGTTAACCTTGGAGATTGCATGTCCCCAGCTAATGTTTCCAGCCACCGGGGCATATGGATTATACTGGAAGAAGAGGTGGTACAAGCCTTTGTAGAGCATTGGTCCTGGTAAACATCCAGGTACTTAGTTTTTGCTCAAGTTTGTAGTTGTTTTCTTACCATTTGGATCTGAAAACATGATAAATATATAGAATAATAAATCAACGAAAACCAACCGTTCATCCAGTTTTTAACCGGTTGGAAGTGAAACTTTGGACGAAGTTGAGAAGCTCCATAAGGAAGAACCGTTGAGAAGATGAATGACGATACAAGAAGCGGAGTCCACATTCTCCCCCGTTTTCTTCTGCGAGGTATGAAGGTTCCTTTGTTTAAATCTTGATAGAAAACTAAGTCAAAGATTAGATCTTTTAGTTGCATATTGTCCTGCCAACTTTGCTGGCTATGCTCTATGTGCGTGCGTGCGTGCGGTGCATGGGTGTGAGAGAGAGAGAGAGAGACGTCTGACATGTCTATTGTGATCACACACACAGACACACGCACGCAGGCACAAGATTTATATATCAACAGGTACAAGGACGTTTCTTTGCTCTACCAAACTTCACTTTTCAAGTTTAATCCACAGGTTATCTTTTATGCTGCATCCTTTTCTAACTGGGAGTCCAGACGTCATATAAGGTGTGGTGCAAAAAGTACAACAACTCCGTAGGGATGACAGGATTCGAACCTGCGACATTTTGTACCCAAAACAAACGCGCTACCGAGCTGCGCTACATCCCTGACATTCACATGTATGACTGTCCACAAATTCCCTTTGAAGTAAGCTTTCTCACATGTAAAAGCTATAAGTAAAACAAGATTTGTGCAAAGATATATATATATGTGTGTGTGTGTTGTTGAAAGAAGCATTCACATTGTGACCAACTTGTGTCCGTTCTCTACCCTGTTTCTGAGCCACAAACATAATCTCAAAGCGATAAGAATGTAAGCCATTCCAATGGAACACTACCATCATCTTTCTTCTTTACAATCGTACATTTGTATATACACACACGTAGGTGCGTGTATATATATATATATATATAGTTGTAAATCTGCCATGGCTGCACGTCGTCCCTAACACTAATCACTATTTTCATGGAAAGTTTGAGAGGGCCACTTGTGACGATTTACGGTTGTCCAAAATGGAAGCTCATGGGCCACTTCGTTCCTTTTCATTGACACTTGAAAATGATATACTATCCACAATGGAGTCATTTTTATTTATTTTTCAACAGATAACAACAAGGTCTGAGGTGGACAATCGTATCTCGGACCAGCCAGTGTCCGATAAGCCAGGAATTGTGTGTCAGTCGGCTCCACGGAAGGCGTGTATTCTACGTTCCAACCAGGTCCCATAAGAAGGAAAGCCTTGGGATCCTCTTGCCTGTATCCTTGACTCCAGACGTACCTCAAGCATGGCATGTTCTGAACACCAGCGACTAGAGCTCCCTCACTAAATGGACAATGCCTGAGCTCAAGTTTCACAAGTTTCCGACACCCTCTGGAAAACTCGAGGAATCCTAAGTCGGAGTAGCCCGCACATCCCAGGAGCAGCCACTTCAGGTTGTGTGCCAGCTTCCCTGCCTCTTCGAGTCCCTTGTCCGATAGTCCTCCCGTTTTAAGATACAATGCTAGCTTTGTCAGCTTCTTGCATCCTTGTAGCAGTCTCTTCACTCCAGCATCGAGTGGAAGCTCGCATAACGGTGCCGGAGAATCCAAGACCGCCACCCGGAAGTTGTCGAGGTGTGGGCAACATATCCCGAACGCGGCCAGTGATGTGTTGTCGAGGTCTGAAGTGTATATTGCCACTGACTGGAGGTTTGTGCAGCTGAACGCCAGGGAAGTCAGTCCCTTGTGTGAAACAAAACCATGTTGATCTTCCAGGTTCTCAATGCGGATCTTCTTTAACCTCGGACAGTTCTTGGCTATCACACTCACCCCATCGTCCCCAATTACGTTCCTCACCTGTGTAAGGAATTACTATGTATGTCTCTCTCTCAGACTAAAGACGTACCTTGAGCTCCTCTAGATTGGGACATGACTTAATGATTTCCTGATGAGACTGAGAGTCCTGGAGAGTGGTTGCAAGCATCAAATCCAATATCACAAGGCGAGATGCCAAGGCAGGATCTAAAGGAAGTGTAACATCCCCAGCTAGTGATATGAGACTCTTTGGCAGCTCAAAGTGTTCGTGCACCACATTTTCGTCATCCTTGCTACGGTAGAGAAGGAGAAGCTCCCTGAGAGAGTGTGTACTACTAGAAAGCAGGCTGCTGTTTTCTACTATCTCTTCATCACAAGTCACGACTTCGTCCATCCTAAGCGAGACCAACTGCTTGGAGTTCCTCTTGATTACTGTCTGCAAATCTTCAATCCGCTTCGCTTCTACACCAGTCAAACTGAAGTTTAGAACCTAACTGAGAGCAATTCTGTCCGAGTACATGCAGCCATTCCCCTCCAGTGTCCTTGTTAATTATACTCTCACCCATACAGAGCACCTTGAGTTTTCTGCACATATTACTATATTGTCAACTATGTCGCATTCTCATCCACACTTAGTCTGAGAGCTACATTTACCTGCAATTCTCCGCAATGGAGAGCAACCCAGCAGTGGAGAAGCCCGTGCATTTCTCGAGCCTCAGTACTCGGAGTGAATCGGAGTATTTCTGTGCGAGAGCCAAGATGGCACAATCGTCAATGTCCACTCTCCTGAGATGTATAGATCTCAAACCCGAGTAAAACATGACAATGTGTTCAATCCATGGACCGACACTCCCTCCCCAGCTGCTGCCCAGCATCCCCCAATCGCAAATTCGAGGCCTCCCTTTGATTGTGAGCTCCTCGATGCTCCTGAATCTCTGAACCAGCTGCGTGGGAGTTGCAGCATATATGAATTTGACAACTACTTTCTTCCTGGTGACACCCTCAATCCGGTACCACTGCCTGCTCACCTCGGAAATCGCTGCTCTATCTGATGGGTCCGATATAAACTGGAACAGATGCTCAAGAACTTGGTCGCATATCCATCTTTCCTGCTGGAATGTCCTCTTGGAACACATTGTAAATCCTGCCCAGATCGTTCTCTGGAAAGAGTTGAACAACTTAAACACTAAACAATGTGAAAAAAAAACACACAGATTCTTTCACGTTGGCGACAAAATAATGATGTAAGCGTGGATGACTAAGCGCCACGCAAGTTGCCATCTAACAAGTCATATTTCTACTGTTTGGTGGGCTCAAGATGGAGTAACACATCTTAACACATCATCTGTATATGTAAAGTTAGTTATGTACAATCTGATATGTACAATCTTTTCTGAGAAAGATGTTTTAAACCTTTCTTGTGATTCATATATGTACGTGGATTCCGTATCTATGATAAATGAGAAACTTCTATAATGTATTATTAGCACCGGCCTACATTTTTATTTTATCTAACTATGATTATCATTCTTCCAATAACAAACATCTCCCCATGTATAACATCTATGTCACTCCCTACATAAGACATTGAGTGCGTGCGTGCGTGCAAACGTCATAGATCTCTTGAGAAAATAGTAAACACCAAGTTTACGAACTATGTAAACTACATAACCATAAACATAATGAAAGCATATACACAATAGGCACTCGTCTTGAATCTTCCTTGCCGAGTCTTCACTCACATTCAGCGCACCTGAGAGAACCCTTGAAGGAATAACTCTATAAACTGAGTTCCTCAACAAAACAAGTCGTTTTAACCGTATACACATGTATATTGAGTGTATATACAAGGCTACCTGTGAGAAGTAAGAATGGTGACATAATGAAAACTTTCCGTCCTTGGTGGACGGACAGAAAGCAGGAATGACAACAAGGGAGCCTTCTTTCACATTCATATCAAGAACACTCTCACCGTGCTCTGAAACAACTTCAATCCTTCCACATACAAAACCTGGTGAGAATTGAGAAACCAGTTCGGAGCAACCATGGCACCCTGACAAAAAGCAAAGTTAAGAGCTGCATATACTCCGAGTCCAAGCTGCTTAAGAACAGGAAGCTTATAGCTGTTTAGCTCACGCAACTGACCACCATGTGGCACACGCAAGTCAAGATGAGCTTTCGAAGTACGCATTGTCTCTATGGTGCTTGAAATCCTCGAAACTCATGCCCTTCTCCACACGTACGAGCCCAGCTCCTCTCTGTCCCTCCAGAACCCTTCTGAGGGTACTCCCGTCCATTTGCCAGGCTCTAGCAACAGCTTCCTTACTGAAACCATGAATGAACAAAGAGAACCATACCCATCCTGTTGCTTTCCTCCTGCCTGCAAGTAGAGATGAGAGATAGGCTTATATGCATGCTGTTGGCCTGCTGAGACATCGGCAACCCCAAGGATTTCCAGTTCCTCTTCACCATCGTTGTATCACCAAGAAACAACACCAGCAGCAAGTGCAACTACATCTCCTTTCTAGACTTTGAACGTGTTCTCTCGAGACACAAAGGAGTAATTATTCCAACTCTCGCTGCATTCAAACCAAATAAATAACGTTAAATTAGAGCTTACCATGGGTGACTATGTAAGAGGGAAGCCATAGTCCTCTGTGGTTGAGTGTTGTTCTGCATGGAGCGACCTTGGCATGTTCGAAGACATCACCAGCCCAAGACTTCCAGTCTCGAGCTCAACGCGTGGCTGCTGTGGATTGAGCTCCTTATATGCATAACAATGATGATAAGCAGGAAACAATAAACAAGGGGTGTACACAGACAGAACAAGAATGATATCCGAGAAAGGGAAGGTCTCGGTTTATATTGAGATTCTGCATGCAAGAGACGTGTCAAGGATGTGATTATGTAGCCAGTACAATGTATAGGTTAATAAAATTCTTAACTAGGTTCACTCAATGGGTACCTGAAATGATGAACCATAAAGTTTACTCGACAAGGGTAATTATACGTATATACGGACAATAAATTACATAATTACATACATATTATACACATATAGACAAAACTCTTTTAAATTTGTATATATAGATATGTATACACATATGTGCATGTTTACTCGTATATGTATATACGTATGTCTAACTTCTTACTTAAATTTTAAATCGATTTTGAATACATAAAGTTGAAAGAGCCGATATATATTAAAATGTCAGATACATTAAGCTACAAAAACCCTGCTTATATACAGGAGACCTCCTGCCACGTGGCACACATGCGACACGTGGCGCTGACACATGGCGGCCAGATCACCACCCATGTGTCACTATGCATGTGTGTATATACACATGCGTATATACGTTACATTACATAATATACAGTATCTTACATTATCCCCCCTCTGCGGTTGTGTAGATGGTGATGGATCTGATGGTCCTGGATCCGTGTGAGTTGGGCCATCTAAGGTATGACCGAATGTAGTCAACGAGTCTCGAACAACAAACCGTTTCATTCGAACTACGTGAACTATTCAACCTCATGAGATCCCACCAACTGTACCTGATACACCTGAGGACCAACCTTTCGGAGAACTCGGTAGGGACCAAGCCACTTATGTAATAAACCAGTTGCAAGCCCAGGTGCGGTTAACTTGGGAAAACGTACCAGTACTAAGTCACCGTCAGCATAGTCTGGTGGAGTTTGATGTCGTGCATTGTAAGAAGATTGTTGCTGTATTTGACGACCAAGATGTTCAGCAGACTCTGCACGCAGAAGAGGTAAGACAGCATCCAAATGTCGAGCCCACATTTTCGCATCCTCGGCACGTGGCAGATTCGATGATAATCCCAATTCACTAGGCAACTTAGGATCATATCCATACAATGCCTTGAATGGAGAGATACCAATCGAACTCTGAATGCCTGTTACATAAGCAAATCTCAAGCATCGCAAATACCAATCCCAGTCAGTGTGATTGAAGTTCACATACTTCGAGATCATACCCTTGAAGGTCCGATTCAATCGCTCCACCAAACCATCAGTTTGTGGATGATATGGAGAGGCAAATGAGTGTTTTACCCCTAACCTCTCACACAACACTCGGAATACCTCTGCAATGAAAGCGGGGCCATTATCTGATAACATCCGCTCTGGACAAGAATGCTGCAAAACCACATTATCGAACAAAAACAAAGCTGTTGACAGGGCAGTTGCATCCGGAAGAGCACCAACCTCCACCCAACGAGTTAAATAATCAGATACGACAATGATGTACTGGTTACCTTGAGAAGAACGTGGAAAAGGTCCCATTAAATCCACTGCAATTAACTCAAAAGGGCGAGAGACGTTGATGGATTCTAACACCCCCATGGCCCGAGTCGTAGAGGAATTCCGAGTTTGACAAATGGGACAACTCTGAATATACCTGATCACATCACCACGCATGCTAGGCCAATAAAAGGATCTGCGGAGCTTCTCCAACACTCGTTGGTGACCAAGATGACCTCCAACAATAGGCGAATCATGATATGCTCGAAGAAGGTGTGGAACATATGTAGAGGGCACAGCCAATCGCCATCTGTCGTCTGGATTTGTCCCAATAAAATACAATAAACCATCCTGAAGTCGAAACTGAGCATGATATTGTCGAAACTGCGGTTCGGAAGAGGGACTTGCAAACGCATCCCGTAATTGCCTCGTCCACGGTTCACGTTTTTGGGCATCCTGCCACTGTTCCAAGGATGGTAAGTCGGCATCGAATACCTGAGGGGCTTGTATCAAACCGAATGCTGCAGCGACTGCATGAGCAGGCAAAGTGGAATCAGAAAGGGGTGCTCGAGAAAGTGCATCCGCATCCACCATTGTTCGCCCAGGCCTGTGCACCACCTTAAAGTTAAAATCGGAAGTGGATTACCGACCTCTTAACGATGTTACCATCAAAGATGTTTATCCACTTCCGAACTCTGCCGATCTATTAGATCGGTTGGGTCAGAGTCGATGGTTTACTAAGTTGGATTTGGCATCAGGATATTGGCAGGTTCCTATGGCTGAGGAGGATATTCCAAAAACGGCCTTCCGGACAATTTGGTCTTTACGAGTTTTTGGTCATGCCTTTTGGATTGACTTCAGCTCCTGCCACCTTTCAACGCATGATGGATGAGCTTCTCTCCGATATGCCTGATATCACTGCCGATTTTATCGACGATGTGCTCATTCATGGGTCTGGTTCTTGGGAGGATCACATTCGTGATGTACGGCGCGTTCTTGATCGACTTCGAGAAGTTGGCCTGAAGTTGAAACTTGAAAAGTGTGTGTTTGGTTCGACCGACACCACTTACTTGGGTTACCGTATATCTCGAGAGGGTTTACAGGTGGATCCAATGAAGTTGCGAGCTGTTCGAGAGTTCCCTCGTCCTCGTACAGTACAGGAAGTCCAGCGTTTCTTGGCACGGTGCAGTACTTGGGTCGATTCATCGATCATCTCACTAATCGAACTGCCCCTCTTCGGGAGTTTCAGCAGGCATTTGACCAGTTAAAAGAGTTCCTGACAACCCACCATTGCTTCAATACCCAGATTTTACTCGTCCGTTCATTTTACGAGTAGATGCCTCAGATGTTGGTATTGGTGGTGTATTGATGCAAACTGATGCTGTGGATTCTTCAATTCGACACCCGGTGGCTTACATTAGTCGAGTACTCACGCTGGCTGAGCGGAATATTCCACTACTGAAAAAGAATGCCTTGCTGCTGTTTGGGGTTTTGAACGACTTCATGCCTACTTACATGGGAGTGAAACACTTTTGGAGTGTGATCATGCTGCTGTCACTTCCTTGCTAAAACGGAAGAATCTAGTGGGTCGTGTAGCCAGATGGGCATTACGTCTCCAAGTGGTTTATTGTATTTTATTGGGACAAATCCAGACGACAGATGGCGATTGGCTGTGCCCTCTACATATGTTCCACACCTTCTTCGAGCATATCATGATTCGCCTATTGTTGGAGGTCATCTTGGTCACCAACGATGTTGGAGAAGCTCCGCAGATCCTTTTATTGGAGCATGCGTGGTGATGTGATCAGGTATATTCAGAGTTGTCCCATTTGTCAAACTCGGAATTCCTCTACGACTCGGGCCATGGGGGTGTTAGAATCCATCAACTTTGCCAAACGTACGTTTGAGGCATTCCGTTAACCGATTACTATTGGCTTGAATCTCCGCAGCCAATCCATTATACCACTTGAGCGCAGGACCTTCCAAACATGTAGGGAATTCTCTGAGAGCACGGGCCTCATCCCAACCATGGTAACGAACAATGACTTGGAAATGATCAAACCAGTGGTATACATCATCTCCCGGATCACCACAAAAAGATCGGGGTCGAACCCTCGGATTTGTGGCCTGTGAAGAAGATGAAGGAGTACTAGAAGCAGATCCCCCGGCATGAGGCTCAGACGGGGAAGAGGAGGACGAACCCTCAACAAAGCGCTCCAACAACTTTGTTTGTGCATCAATAGCAGTAGCAATAATGCTAAACGCCGTCTCCATATTCATCGTCATGAAAACACGAAAAGGAAAAGGCGGAAGAAAGGAATACCCAACTTCTCCACCAATGAAAGAGCCGATATATATTAAAAATGTCAGATACATTAAGCTACAAAAACCCTGCTTATATACAGGAGACCTCCTGCCACGTGGCACACATGCGACACGTGGCGCTGACACATGGCGGCCAGATCACCACCCATGTGTCACTATGCATGTGTGTATATAACATGCGTATATACGTTACATTACATAAATACAGTATCTTACAAAGTGACATCTTTATATATATATATTATATATATATGTACATATGTACTATACATGTGTATATATGTACCAAAGATGGATACGAAACTTACTCTTCAACGTGTCATTTTTAACTGTTGAATCAGTTTACATGGTAATACACATTTATTATGCAATGATAAACCATCCGATTACGTTAGTGCATGATGCAATGTTATATCATTATATAAAGTTATATATTATGGAGGGATGCATATTGGGTATATAATAGTAAATGGTATATAATTATATATTATAAGTAGGTGTGGTAAGCTGATAAATGGTAAATTTCAATTTGGACATTTTCATAACTACTTCAAGGGTTAATTTGATAATTTTTTAAAAATTAAATAATTATAAGGTATTTATATTTCTGAAATTTATCATATTTACATATATAACTCTCAAGTTTTATATTTACATATTTTCTAAAAGTCTTAAATTTACATATATACTCTTAAAAACTTAAATAATAAACACATATATAAAAATAAACCTTTTTAAAATAACAATACTAATTAAAAATATATTTTAATTCATAATATATTACAGATGAATAATTAAAGTTTATTAAGTGTTAAATGTTAAAAAATGTCATATAAAAAATGAAATATTTTTAAAAATAATTATATTATATGTTGTATGTTGGACCTAAATATAATAAGATATAAATTAAATATAAATTTTTTTTTTAACTTTTAATTTGAAATTTATGAAGTTTTAAATTGAAGTTTGAGAGGTATATATGTAAATATAATTTAATTAAAATTAGATAATTTATAATATTTTAAATTAAAATCATAAACATATATAAAAATATTTTTTAATTAATATTGTTATATTATATTGAAGTTTTTAAAGGGTATATAAATTTTTTTTGTAAATATAAAACTTTTAAACGTAAATATTACAAATTTCAGGAATATAATATAATTTCCACGATAGACTCATTTGCCAGTGATGTTGGTACAGCTTGTTCAACACACACACACTCTCTCTCTCTCTTCTCTCTCTCTCTCTCTCTCTCTCACACACAACACACACACACACACGACACCTTACTATTGCTTTTGATCCTACACCTGTAAAGCCATGTTTCTTCTGACGACATCCCAGAGTCTAAGGCTTCGCCGCTGATTCTTTGTCACAACAACTACCGTCCCATTTTCATTAAGAAAACCCAGTGTGCAAATTAGTTTGGATAAATGAGAACATCGTGTTATTAAAGAACGTGTCTTGTCCCTCCCTCCCGTGCCTCTCCCTCTCTCTCTCTCTCTCTCTCAACACACACACACACACACACACAGTTCCAGAAGGAAATGTGATCTCAGCAATTAGTGTAGTAGTTGACAAATCAAACTTGAAGAATTATAACACATGCCAACGACAATATAAAGCATGGTATGTATATATAATAACACACTCGGTAGTGAGCTCTGCTTTCCCGTGTCAGTGTGTGCAATGGCTGCCCATGTGTTTTTCCTGCTCATGTTCCTTGTTTTTTCGCAAGATGCATCTGCACAGTCGAACAAGACACTGGTGGCAAAGCTTAACAAGCAGGGGACTCGGATCGAGCTTGCAATAGGAACTCCTCCTCAGACTCACCTCTTTGTACTCGACTTCGATACCAGTCTCTCCATTCTTCCCTGCAATGGGCAGCGTTTTGTTCCATCCGAGTCAACCACATATGCCACTGTTCCTTGTTCGGCCAAGTCCTGCGGGGGAACTTGCTCCGCTGACAACCACTGCCTCTTTCCCATCTCTCAGAAGACTTCTGTACCTGTTTTCATGGACGTTGTGACTCTCAATAACAGCGGTACTCTCTCTCTCTCTCATATATCATATATATCTCCTAGTATAAATAAACAATGTCATGAATGTACTTCCTTCATCACCTTCCTGTATAACACAAAAGAACACACCTGGTTCTCTGTACATAGGCATACATATATGCAACTCCATCAAGTGCGTTAGATGTATACATATGGAGAGATCATACGCGTCTACGTGTTACTTGTATATAGATGATTATATGCTGCAGACGGTAACACATCTTCACCTCAACTTTCACTTGGCTGCTTGAAAACGAACCTAGGCATAGCGGCAATGAGCAGGAGCAGGTTTGCAATACCGAAAGTGATCGGGCCCATGGCGAAGATCCCACCAAAGTTCACCATATGTCGCTCCAGGGATTTACCTTCCAAACTGTTCTTTGGAGAAGATAAAAGCTTTGTAGCTGGAGGTATCAAGGTTTCAGACTATGGCCAGTTCATCCCCTTTGTGACGAATCCACGGCATCCAGATAGTTACTACCTTGGTCTCCAGACAATCAACGTAGACTCTGCAAGCCTCGGGTTAGTTTGCGTGCGTGTGCGTGTGTTTTACTAACCCAGAACTCAGGTTGAGCTCGTCTTTGTTCATTGAGGGACTCAAGATAAGCTCCAAGGACAGATACACAAAGCTTAAACACCAGCGTACACAGCAGTGGTTGATGCATTTAAGAAGTATGCATATACGTATAACATTCCCGTTGTCCCTGCCATTGCACCTTTCGGCGTGTGCTTTAATGCAAACAACTTAAACTTTAACCAGCTGGGGCCTGTGGTACCTACCGTGGATCTGGTGTTCCAGAATGGTACAACTTGGAGCTTAGCAGGAGACAACCTTATTAAGTCGTTCAATGATAACAAGGTGGGGTGTCTTGCTATCCAGGATGCCGGGAACACCTCGGTTTCTTCTCTCGGACTGTTTCAGCAGTTTGATAATCTCCTTCGCTTTGATGTTGGTGGGTCGAAGTTTGGATTCATAGACCGCTCTCTGCGTGTTCTCCGATTAAGCTGCCGTTCCGTGGGTGTCTCGAGCAGCAGCTAGAAGACGCATGCTTGCTAATAAATGCTGGCATATGCATATATGAATATGTGTATCTATATTGTATTCTCTCCATTTGATGAATATACATTATTGGTGATGTGATAATGTAATTGCTAAGTTAATAACTGTTAAACAATTTAGTTAAAGTGGTTAGAAATTTCTTGCAAAGTTTAATTTGGTTCTGCATCACATATTCAAAGTTCGTAATATAATACTACTCCACAACAGGGTTTAGGGTTAGGGTTCTTGAGCCGAATCTAGGGTTTGTGTGAAGGCGAGCAAGCGCGTGCGGAAGGATGAGGCCGATCTTGATGAAGGGCCATGAGAGGCCTCTTACATTCCTGAAATACAACAGAGATGGCGATTTGCTCTTCTCATGCGCCAAGGATCACAATCCCACTGCTTGGTACGCCCACAATGGCGAGCGCCTTGGCACATACAAAGGCCATAATGGCGCTGTCTGGTGCTGCGATGTCTCAAGTAAGTGTGATTTTCATCTTGTATATAACAGCTATTGTTTATCTATAAGCACGAAAAGATGCGGTATATCAGTACTCAGTAGAAGTCGACTGTAGTAATCTCTTTCTAAAAAAGAATATTTATGGGGGAACACATAAACAGCAAGTAATCTCAGAGAAAATATATTGTATATTACCCAGTACATTTTTTATAACACGTGGAGCAACATACATAAACAGCAAGTAATCTCAGAGTATATTGTATATTACCAGTACATTTTTATAACACGTGGAGCAACATACATAAACAGCAAGTGATGCACTATGTTTTTTGGTTTTTATGTATATACAGCAGAGCACAGCCACTATATATTTGCTGTATATTCTGTATATTCTTAAACACGGCATGAGTTCATGTGTGTGTGGGTATTATGTATATTTATATTTATATATTTAGTAGTTTGGCTCTGAATATTGATGAGTTGAGATTTGGAACAGGATATACAACTCGTCTGATTACGGGTTCGGCGGACCAGAGTGTGAAACTTTGGGATGTGGAGACAGGGACACAGCTTCACACTTTCAACTTCAACTCTCCGGCGAGAGCAGTGGATTTCTCTGAAGGGGACAAGCTTGCTGTCATCACTACTGATCCCTTCATGGAGTCACCCTCCGCTATTCACATTTACAGTGTTGAGCAGCTAGAACGTAAGTGCTTCCAATTCTTCTCATATGTATGTGTATGCGTGTGTTCGATGTATGTAATCAACTTTGCAGAGGGACCTCTAAGAACATTCAAAGGACCAGCTGGAAAATCAATAGAGCCGTTTGGGGACCTCTGAATGAGACAGTAATCAGTGCTGGGGAAGATGCTGTTATTCGCATTTGGGATGTTCAGGTACTTACAGGCTTTGCATATATGTATGTGCGTGTGACACATGTTTGTTTTATATTTTGTGTAGACAGGTGAGGTCGTTAAGCAAACAAACAAGGAGACCGGTCATCAGAAAGCTATTACATCGCTTTCTTTTTCTGCGGATGGGTCTTACTTCATCACCGGCTCACATGACAAAACTGCAAAGGTATAATCAAGTATAACATTTATGTTGTGATCGTATGAAATAATTAGCTGTAGTTTACTTACATTGTTCGTTTCTTGATGATACAGTTGTGGGATACGAGGACTCTTCAGTTGCTGAAAACTTACGTAACTGAGAGGCCGGTGAATGCTGCTGCAATTTCTCCATTAATGCCTCATGTAAGTCTTTGTATACGAATGTGTGATATACCACACACACTAACAAAGTACATTGAATGAAAAGGTGGTTGTTGGAGGTGGGCAAGAGGCCTCTCAGGTGACAATGAGTGACAGGAGAGCAGGAAAGTTCGAGGCTAAGTTCTTCCACAAGGTAACTAAACTCTCTCTCTCTCTCTCTCTCTCATCTTGCAATTTTGTAGATATTTGAAGACGAGATTGGTGGTGTCAGGGGCCATTTTGGTCCTATCAATGCTCTTGCATTCAACCCAGACGGGAGAAGGTAATATATCACACCCTCACTTCTCGTGCATTGCCATATATATAAACACCGATCCATATGCATATGTGCGTGACGTATATATGTATAACATGTATATAAACATCGATCCATCCATATATATACACACACATTGCTTACGATATCTGCTTACTTTGATAGTTTTGCGAGCGGAGGTGAAGACGGTTATGTACGTCTGCACCATTTTGACTCCGATTACTACAGACTCACATAAGTTTCGAGTGTTTGAGATTAGTCCATGTTTAAGTTGTTGCAAAACATGAATTTAGAGATACTAAAATCCTTTTTATATATTTATTTATAACTTGTACTCCATATTAAACCACGTGTACCGTATATATAATAAATATTAATGTTAAATGTTATTGTTAATCGTTAAAAAGATGTATTTATTTTTGTATTGTTTTAATAATTCATTTATTTTTAATAAGAAATTTTAAATCTGTATATACTACATATAAAAATACTATATTGTTTAGTAAAATTCTGAATTTATCATCTACGATATTTTCTTTTTAGGTTTTGATTTAAATTAATTTGAATTTTACATTATTCAATAAAATTAAGTAATAAATTGTAATAATAAATTTAAAGTGAAGATAAAGAAAACATAGTGGAATTATTTAATGACACCGCGTGTAAATAGCAACATAGTTGTGACAATCGCATACGTATGCATGCCTGCCTTGTGTCCTTAATAGTACAACATGTCTAAGGCCACGTAAACATTGAACGAGTCACACGGTAGACCTATTTGATTTGAGCAACATTAGAGGATTAATCGTACGGTTTATAACATTAATTATTCAGAATGTATATATCCTCGTTGACATTAGAGGGGATCCACTGTGTGTCCTGCTATCCTTGGATCAATCGTTCGGATATGTACAGAAATTCGAGTTTCCATACATTCCAGGTACTTTAATGGTGGCTGATAATTCAGGAGTATGTACAGGAGCTCGAGTTTAGTGTTTTAATTTGGTCTTAGGAAGATTAACGAATTGGGAAGAAACAGAGACCCAATTGAGAGAGAGGGAGAGAGAGACAGAATTGAGGTCTGGCTTCCTCTAATGGGTGCCTTCTCAAGTGCTTATTCACTTGTTGGGGAATTTGTAAAGAAGAAGAGGGTGAGCATCATAACATGGAAGAAACAAACGGGAGTGTACCTTCGTCTCCTTTGTGTGTGGTGATAAACGGCAGTCTGCCTCTCAAGAGCTGCTTGAAACAACAACAACAACAACAGAAGCAGGAACAGTTAGAAAGTAAACAGGCACAGGATGCATTGCAGGAGCCGCTGTTAGGTGGTGCGGATGATGCTGATAAAGATGGGGATGCTAATGATTGTCTGGAGACTAAGTCCGATGAAAGCGAGAATGTGAACAGAAGGCGTGTCCAGTGGGTTGATGGGCATGGCAAGGAAATTGCCAAGTTATTGAGTTTGAAGCCAGGTGTGTGTGTGTGCGTGCGCACGCGTACGTGCGTGTGCATTTATAGTGACATTTAGAACACATGCATACACACAAAGGTCAGAAACTATGTTGTGTGCGTGCGTGTGTGTGTAGAGAGAGAGAGAGCTTGTATATGTTGTATGTGTAGAGAGAGAGAGGGGAGAGAGATTGTATATGTATACATAGACATAATATTGTTGTGTGGATGCACACACACACACACACACATATATATATAGAGAGAGAGATGTATGTACGCAGATATACTATCATACTTGTCTTCTTATACTCAAACACAACGGACATACACGTATGCGTATAGTTTATGTGTTTGTTTGTATTGAGCAGCGATAAGGATGATGGCTGTGTAGGAGGAGGGGACTGCAGGTGTGCGATTCAGTGAAAGAAATACACATGGTGTTGTTGATCCGGGAAAGGTTGCGTGTGGGTGTATCTCGAGTTTTGAATTCTTTTCTGCATTTTGGTATGCTGAGACAAACTTGATGGAAGACTTTGTTTCCACTATATATGTATATGTATATAGTACAAGTTATACGTGTAAATACAGGTATGTCCTCAAACCAACACAGAAAATGCATATATTTACGAAACAGAAGCACACGTGCACACACACACAGGGCGTGTGTGTTGTGTGTTGTATGAAATGAACAAAGTCCATCTATTATACATAAACTCTTAACATGAAAAGTGCATAGATAAACAAAAGACACGTACACACACACATTCTGTGTATCAATGTCAGTAAGTGAATATGTCTGTAGCTTGTGCATTTTTCTTATGTGTGTATAATGCACAGGAGTTATGTTGTATATAAAATTTAATATTTGATAGAAAAAGGCAATTAGTACTATATTAGATAAAAAGGTAATTAGGGTTTATAAAGTTTCTGAAACAGAGGTTTAGGGTTAGGGATTAAGCAAGCCCTAGTTGTTACTGTTTGGAGGAAATGGCTGCTACTGACGATGGGTGCGTGCAACTGGACGTGTCGCAATCTGAAGGCCAGGTATGGCTACTCAAGGTTCCTGCGATTGTAGACCAGGCGTGGAAGAATTCCGCTGGCAGGCAGTCCGATTCTTCACTCGCCAAGGTCATCTGCACTTTCGATCCCCTCAATCCCGATCCACAATCGGCAATGGAGGTACTGTATGCATACTCTAGTTACTTACATATATGCGTATTGTTTACGCATCTAAATCTGCAGCATACTTCGAATATACATACGCACACACGCGTATATACGTATATAAATGTGTGTGTGCGTATGTGTATATAGATAGATAGAGAGATGTGATTATGTGCAGTTTACAATGGAGCTAGCCACGGGGGGCGAAGGGGCTGACATTAAATCGTACGGCCTCAACCTTCAAAAAGATGTTGTTCCTACACACATATTTTCGGATGCACAAGGTGGGTCTAGTTTCATACATATGTAAACATATATATACACATACAAATATAAATATATTTGTGTCTGTGTGTGGCATAAGTTTACATACATATAATTTGGCAGGAAAGCTAGCTATAGAAGGCAAGGTCGAGCGAAAATTCGATCTGATACCCAACAATACGGTGCAGGAAGAATACAGGCAGCTGTGCAGGGAACGTGACAAGAAGTTCAACACGAAAACGAGAAAGATTCAGGTATGCTTTTTGATTAGCCGATTAGTTTATCAGATGATTAATATTAGCTCGCTTGCAGCTGATAGATGACCATGCTGGTAACTTAATGAGGCCTATGCCGACAACCTCCACCATACCGTTGCCTTCAAAGGTATTAATAGATAATATATATGTAAATTAATGTAACTTATGCAATTCAGGATCCTAAGAAGAGGGCTTCAGCTCCTCCTAAAGGCAACGAGGGTAAACGGACACGTATTAGCAAAGCAGATTTGGAAGATATGGTGTTCAAGCTTTTTGAACGGCAATCAAACTGGGCTCTAAAGCAGTTGCTTCAGGAAACAGACCAACCTGTGGTATGTGAAACGTATCAATGTTATTTATACGCAAAGCAATTGGTTTGTGGTATGATATTAATATATTAGGCTGCATATGGTGCATGATATGATGTGGTATTTCTTACTGTATATGTAGTACAATTGTCTAGTATTATTTAATTTAAGATATAATATATTGTGTTTTGCTGTAGGCATTTTTGAAGGAGATATTGAACGAATTGTGCACGTATAACAAAAGAGGGACGAACCAGGGCACATACGAACTGAAGCCGGAGTATAGAAAGAACGGGGTGGAGGAGGAGAAACCCGCAGCGAGCTAGATAGAAGAGGACACGGTATGTGTATAAAAACATATACCATGTTTTTAATGTATAAATATATTATACTTAAATTTAAAATAATATAGGCTTTGTGAACGGATGTTATTTTAGAGGTTAATGAGGAAATATCACTTAAATAACTCCGTAGCTTTGGTTTGAGCATGTACAGAATGAGTAATATTCATCATGTTTGTTACAGATATTATAGACCGACTTCAATATAGGATTTCGTAATTTTGTTAAGCTATTATATATCGTATTGTCTTCATGATGACATGAAGATTTATATATTATACATACCTGAACACTTAGTTTTGATGGTCACAAAACACTTAGCGTTGACAGTCACAACATGGAAAGACCAACAAGAAAAGTGATATTGGTAGTGTACATATGATAGTGAACCCACATAAATGCCACTTAGGAGGTCATATGGATGTTGGATGTTGAAGGGCCTTCATTACCTCCTTATATTAAACAGGGTTTCTCAACTTTTACATGTCTCTCGAATTTAATACACATTTTTTTTGATCTCCGGAGTCCTTTGGACTAATTGTAATTCTCGTTTCCGTTGAAATTCTTTCTCTAGAACAGGTACAGAAGACGGTTAAGATTTTTCACATGATTATGAATTATCATCCATAAGATTTTGGTCGTCAGTTTTGAGAGTTACCTCTTTATCTTGTAGTTCCAATATTGAAGCATTGGTGATTGTACTGGGTTGTCACGCAGACGAAACAATTTTTTTTTATGAAGTTTTACTAATGCATTTAAAGATTGGCAAGGTATGTATTTCAAAAATCATTTAGATTTGTTAAATTAAATATGTATCAAGGGACTTGATTTATCAAGTCTTAAAGTTTTAATTCATGAATATCACCTTTCATTGTTAAAGGAAGTAATTTAAATAACTTACTCAATAGAAGCTGGTGTAACTTCTTCTTCTTCTTCTCATCTTTAACTTTTAAGTGCTTGGTCCATCCGCTTGCACTCATCCACGGCCATGGACATAAATGTTTCGGATTTGCAAGTTGTAAATACGATGATGCATACAATCTTATGTTAGCACAGCCCACTTATAAGACCTAACCTTTATTGAGTGGTTTAGTACCCTAATGCAAACACTTGTTACAAAAGTGATATTAAAAATGTGAGTTTTAATGAATTAAATGCATTGAAACTAGTTGACCATCTATGTGAAGGGAGATACGTGATGAGAGAGAGAAAGAGCGGATCCGTCAATACCAACATTATTTCATACATGTAAGTGAAAGAATGCTATAGAGTGTGTCATAGTTTTTACTACGATTCAACTCTTAGAATATTTGTTAAAGGTAAAATATTAGGAGCATAGGACATCCTATTGTGGAAAGAATAAGGGTAGGAAGGTTCATATAAAGCATGGAAGAAAGAAGGAAAATCTTTATCAAAAAGAAAAGGAAAGTAAAAAAAAGAAAAAGGAAGTCTCATAAGGAAAAGGATGATGTAGTAAGGAAGAGTAGTTAAGGGTAGTTAGGACAAGTGAGAGAGAGTTCTAATAGGAGAGACATGAAATTCCAACATAAGAAAGAGTTTTCAGGCTTTATTCTCTTGTATTTATGTTAAAAATGAAGGTGCATATTATAAGATCTAGTGTGTGTGATATGTATACTCTTTGTCACAACCCGATATAGTACAAGATATAGGATACAAGATATATCTATAAGATATACTTACAAGATAAGGGACACTATTTTTAGCTCATGACTAGATTAGCTCTTGGAGTTGTGAGCATAAAAGTTCCGACTTAATTGTTGTACAATTAGTTACTATCAATATTAGTTATTCTACGATCATTCTTGTCTTGTTCTTGTTTTGCTCCTTGCTTCTTGTTTTCCTCTTTTTCTGTCACGACCCGATACAGAATACAGGATTCCGGATACAGGACATGGGTTGCAGGACTTTCCTACAGGATTCCGGATACAGGATATGGGTTGCAGGTTTCCTACAGGATATTCCTACCAGGATTCCGGACACAGGATTCGGTTGCAGGATATTCCTACAGGATATTTACAGGATATGCCACAGGATATGCCTAGAGGATAAGGGACATGTGGACTCATCTTAGCCTCTGCATGCATGCAATCACTTTTGCATGCATGCAACCACTTTTGCATGCATGCCTAGATTAGCTCTTGGAGTTGTGAGCATAAAAGCTCCGACCTAATTGTTGTACAATCAGTTACTATCAACACCAGTCTTACTACGATCAATCTTGTCTTGTCTTGTTTCCTGTCCTGTTCCTGTCTCGCTCCTTTTCCTGTCCTGTTCCTGGATCCTGTCCTGCTCCGGATCCTGTCCTGTTCTGTTTGCTCCGGATCCTATCCTGTGTTCCTGTCTTGCTCCCGGATCCTATCCTGATCCTGTCTTGCTCCTAGATCCGTCCTGTTCCTATTCCTAGTTCCTGTCCTGCTCTCGGTCCTGTTCCTGAGTCAAGCCTTCTGTCCTTGGAATCCTGTTCTCTTCCTGGTTCCTGGATCGTGGCTTGACAGTTTGATAGTAACTGCTTCATAGTTCTCCGTTTTCCAGCTACCTTTTTCTTGATTCTTTCCTTCATTTTCCTCCTTTTTCTTTCCTAGATCATGGCTGATTTTGAGCGCTTTCAACGCGAGCACCAAATGTTACTTCATGAGCTGGCCACTTTGCGCCAAGTGGTCACCGACCTGCAAGGTTCCACCACTGCGGCACATGCAGCTGCTGATGCATCCTCCAAGGCTGCTGCAGGCCAGGCATCGGTGGTTCCCTCTTCATCAAACTTTTCTTCGGAGCCGAAGGTTAGCATGCCAGAGAAGTTCAGTGGTAATCGTGCCGATTTCCAAGGTTTCCTGAATCAGATCCGGCTCTTGATCCGTATGCAACCACGGCGCTACTCGACTGATGCTCAAAAGGTGGGTCTTTTGGCATCCTTACTAAGTGGATCTCCACGGGCTTGGGTTGCCCCCTTGCTGGAGCGTGACGATCCATTGATGGAAGACTTTGAAGGTTTCGTGGCTGCCTTTGAAGCCTGTTTTGGAGATCCTGATAAGTACCGTTCTGCATGCACGAAGTTACGGAAGCTCACTCAAGGATCCCGACCAGCTTCCGTCTATGCATCCGAATTTCAGCAACTTTGCACGAACATTCCATGGGACGAGACTGCATTGATCGAACACTTCCGTTTTGGGTTGAGGGACGACGTGAAGGACCTTCTCCTTACGTTACCGGATGCCCAAACATTAGCGGAGATCATGCAACAAGCTGTTCGTTGCGACAACCGTTTGTTCGAGCGTCGTCAGGAAAGATCCCGTCAGCAGTTCCTGCAAACCAATCCTGCAGCTGTGGTACATGTTCCTGCACCACCTTCTGGAGTAGTTCCTATGGAGGTTGAGAAATCCAAGCGTGGCTCTCTTTCCGCTGCTGAGAAGCAACGTCGTCGCAGTGAGAACCTGTGCTTGTATTGTGGTGGAGCAGGACACAAGGTGGCAGATTGTCCTATTAAAGCCAGGAACTTCAAGACGCGTGAAGTTGAAGCTGAAGTTCAGTCGGAAAACTCCAATGTCCACTTCGTCTAGGAGCCGCGAAGTTGGACGTAGGTGCAGGCTCCATTGGTGCTGCTCATACCATCCCATCACTTAAGTTTCCTGTACACATTCATCTTAATAATCGAGAGCTCATGGAGTTTGCCTTGTTAGACACTGGTGCAAATGCATGCTTCATGGATGACACGTTTGCAACTCAACATGGCATTTCGGTGGTGAAGTTGAAGCGTGCAGTTCCTGTAGAGGTGGCCGATGGGCGTCTAATTGCTTCTGGTGCAGTTACCCATGCTACCGAACCTCTCTCCTGCAGGTATGGCACATTCAACTGTTCAATTTCCTTCAACTTGATCAAGACTCGGTCGACTCCCATCATTTTGGGCATGCCATGGTTCGTTGTTGCAAATCCGCAGATCGACTGGAGGTCTAGGACGCTCACGTTTTCCTCTCCAACAGCTAGGATCAATCCTGTACCTTCCTGTGTGCAGGATACATCCTTAGTATCTGAGGCAGTACAAGCTACAGGATTGACCGTGCCTGTTCCTGTACCAGTGTTGAAGACTCCTCCTCGACAGGATTCACCTCATATCAGTTCCTCAGCACATCGCAGGCTCTCTCCACTCCTGTAAGTTTGCGGTGTCCTGTACAGGGTTCTTCCAATCCTGTATCAGTGTCGAAGGTTCCTCCTCAACAGGATCCACCTCCTGTTGATTCGTCAGCACATTCGCAGGCTTCTTCCACTCTTGCGCAACCACGGACTCCTGTACAGGATTCTTCCAATCCTGTACACTCATCACCCACACAGGTTTTTTCCAATCCTGCTTTCTGTTACCCTGCTTCTGTTCCATCCCCCAAGATCCTTCCTCTTTTTCAGTCACAGCTCCCTCCTTCTCCTCTCCGAGTTCTTACCACTACCATGCATGAACTCGCCACTGATCCTGCTCCTTCCACCTTTTTGCCTTTCAAGTAACTCCTACGTCCTCTTCTACCTTTCCTGTATCCGACCCCTGTTTTTCTCCTTCTCCTTCTCCTTCTCCTCCTTCTTCCCTACCATCCAAGTACCACGACTTTAAGGACGTTTTTGACAAGCACAAGGCTGCAGTTCTTCCTGTTCACAGGTCCTACGACTGTCCTATTGATCTTGCGGAAGGAAAGACTCCACCATTCGGACCGATTTATGCATTGTCACCCACAGAGTTGGAGGTTCTTCGTCAGTACATCGAGGACAACTTGGCATCCGGCTTCATTCGTCACTCAAAGTCCCCTGCAGGAGCCTATCTTCTTTGTCAAGAAGAAGGATGGGAGTTTACGTTTGGTTGTGGACTACAGGGGGGGTTTGAATCAAGTCACCCGATACAGAATACAGGATTCCGGATACAGGACATGGGTTGAAGGACTTTCCTACAGGATTCCGGATACAGGATATGGGTTGCAGGATTTTCCTACAGGATATTCCTACCAGGATTCCGGACACAGGATTCGGTTGCAGGATATTCCTATAGGATATGCCACAGGATATGCCTAGAGGATAAGGGACATGTGGACTCATCTTAGCCTCTGCATGCATGCAATCACTTTTGCATGCATGCCTAGATTAGCTCTTGGAGTTGTGAGCATAAAAGCTCTGACCTACTTGTTGTACAATCAGTTACTATCAACACCAGTCTTACTACGATCAATCTTGTCTTGTCTTGTTTCCTGTCCTGTTCCTGTCTCGCTCCTATTTCCTGTCCTGTTCCTGGATCCTGTCATGCTCCGGGATCCTGTCCTGTTCATGTTTTGCTCCCAGATCCTATCCTGTGCTTTCCTGTCTTGCTCCCGGATCCTATCCTGATCCTGTCTTGCTCCTAGATCTGTCCTGTTCCTATTCCTAGTTCCTGTCCTGCTCTCGGTCCTGTTCCTGCTCTCGGTCCTGTTCCTGAGTCAAGCCTTCATGTCCTTGGAATCCTGTTCTCTTCCTGGTTCCTGGATCGTGGCTTGACAGTTTCTAGTTCTTGTCCTGTTTTAAGGAAGTAAACAGGATTCCGAGAACAAAAAGTTTGACTTAAGAGTAGAATAAGGAGCAGGATAAGGAACATGATAGGAACTAGAGCAGAATAGGAATTAGGAACTTAGAAGTAGGATAAAGAGAAGGACATGAACTAGGAACTCATAAGCAGGACAAGGCGCAAGACATGAACTAGGAGGCGCATGATAGAAATTAGGAACTCAAGAGTCAGGAGTAGGACAAGGGAGCTTGACTTAGGAACAGGACAAGGAATAGGACAGGAACTAAGAACTTAGGAGTAGGATAAGAACTGGAGCAGGATAGCAGGACAAGGAGCAAGATAGGAACCAAGAGCAAAACAGGAATAGGAACCAGGAGCAAAACAGGAAGAGAACAAGAAGCAAGGAGCAAGACAAGAACAAGACAAGATTGATCGTAAAAAGACTGTTGTTGATAGTAACTGATTGTACAACAATTAGGTCGGAGCTTTTATGCTCACAACTCCAAGCTAATCTAGTCATGAGCTAAAATTAGTGACCCTTATCCTGAAGGTATATCCTGTAGCATATCCTGTAGACATATTTTGTAGGTATAGGTATATCCTGTAGGTATATCCTATTTGTAGGTATATCCTATAGGCATATCCTGTGATTCCGTATTCTGTATCCTATATCCTGTAACCGGAATCCTGCATCCTATATCAGGTCGTGATAGCACCTCCTCCCTAAGGACGAGTTTCACGAGTCTGGGGACCTAGTTTAATAGAATAACACCGATGGAAAGCAACAACTTTGGAAGAAGCATGGAGTAAGCTGGATGCAGGTTCCTAAGTGCGATTGGTAGGCAAATAACCTTTCTAATCCATCAAGTATTAAAGTTGGCGGCGATAAAGACGAGAATCAAGGATGGCTGCAACTTCGTACTCAAGTTCACCGTCAATGACCACATGAGGGGGAAGAGAAAAAGCACGACTAGGAAAAGAAGAAGGATGATACGGCTCCAACAAAGAGGTATGAAACACAGGATAAAGTTTCATCGTAGATGGTAACTTGAGTCGAAAGCTACAGGATTGACCTCAGCTGCAATCTTGTAAGGGCCCAATCATTGAAAATCCAACTTAGAAGAAGGCATGTTGGTGCGAATATGCCGACGAAGAAGCCACACGAGATCACCAATCTTGTATGCATGTGCCAGTTGATGATGAGCATCAGCATGACGCTTGTACCATTCCTGTGCCTGTTGAAAATGAACCCGGAGATCCTCCTGTACCTGACAAAAATGCTGGAAATGATCCTGTACTACAGGATCGGAAGAAGGAGAAGCAGGAGGAGCAAAGTCAAAATGTGAATGGTAACCTGTAAGAGTAAAGAAAGGTGTCTAGCCTGTAGATGCATGAACGGAGTTGTTGTAGGCAAACTCTGCTATTGGAAGAAGGTCCAACTAGTTGTCTTGCTGGTAACTGATGAAGCAACGAAGATATTGCTCCAAGGTCTGAATCGTGCGTTCTGACTGCCCATCAGTTTGTGCATGATATCTTGAAGAAAGGTCCACTTTCACTGTAGACTTCAGAGAAGCTCTTGCCAAAACTTGGACATAAATTGTGGGCCTTGATCATAAACAATGCTCTCAGGAAGACCATGGTGTCGGAACACTTCGCGGATCACCAACTCAGCAGTTGTCTGGCCTGTAGCCGTCTTGTTGCATGGTAGGAAATGAGTCTGTTTGGTGAAACGGTCAACCACCATAAGAATTACATCAAATCCACGAGAAAAAAAAGATCTGTAAAGAAATCTATAGAAATGGATCTTTAAGGAGCAGAAGGAACAGGAAGAGGACGAAGAAGACCAAAGGGTGCATGACGAGGCATCTTCGACATGTTGCAGGTGTCACAACTCCATACAAACATTTTCACAAAACCTCGCAACCCAAGCCACCAATAGTTGCGAGTCACCAACTCAACTGTCTTAGCCACACCAAAATGTCATTTAACCGGGGTTCATGACAATCCTGTACCACACGAGTCCTGCAAACACCAATAGGAACGTACAGGAGACCTTCCTGGTATAGGAGTCTGTCCTGTATGGCAAACAACTTGTAATCTGTACGGGAACTGGAGGAAGAAGAAGAACTTGCAATGTCAGGACTAATATGTGAAAACACATTTTTTGTCAAGTCGTCTGTAGCCAATTGCAAACGGATGTTCTATAGAAGTTTTGAATTTGCTGGAGCCTGATGAACTTGTAGTGCTGATGAACTGAAAGGAGATGAATCCTGTCGAGGAGGAACCTTTGACACTGATACAGGATTGGAAGAACCTTTGACATGATACCGGATTGGAAGAACCTTGTACATGAATCCGCGAACTTACAGGAGTGGAGAAAGCTTGCGGATGTGCTGAGGAACTGACATGAGGTGAATCTTGTCAAGGAGGAGTCTTCAACACTAATACATGATTGGTAGAACCCTGTGCAGGTTGTGAATGCACATGAGTGAGGAGAGCCTGAGAATGTGCTGACTAACTGACAAGAGGTGGATCTTGTTGAGGAGGAACCTTCGACATTGATACAGGATTGGAAGAACCCTGTACAGGAATGCGTGAACTTACAGGAGTGGAGAAAGCCTGCGGATGTGCTAAGGAACTGACATAAGATGAATCCTATCGAGGAGGAGTCTTCGACACTGATACAGGAACAGGCACAGTCAATTCTGTAGCTTGTACTACTGTATCTTGCACATAGGAAGGTACAAGATTGATCCTGACTGTTGGAGAGGAAAACGTGAGCGTCCTAGACCTCCAGTCGATCTGAGGATTTGCAACCACGAACCATGGCATGCCCAAAATAATGGGAGTCGACCGAGTCTTGATCATGTTAAAGGAAATTGAACAGTTGAATGCGCCATGACTGCAAGAGAGAGGTGTGGTAACATGAGTAACTGCGTCTGAAGCAATCAGACGACCATCGACCACCTCTACAGGAATTGCACTCTTCAACTTCACCACCGAAATGCCATGCTGAGTTGCAAAAGTGTCATCCATGAAGCATGCATTTGCACCAATGTCTAATAGGGCAAATTCCTTGAGCTCTCGATCGTTGAGGCGAATGTGTATAGGAAACTTAAGTAATGAAATGGTATGAGCAAACCAATGGAGCCTGCACTTACGTCCAACTTCGCGACTCCTAGACGGAGTGGATATTGAACTTTGGCTTCAACTTCACGCGTCTTGAACTTCCTAGCTTTAGCAGGACATTCCGCCACCTTGTGTCCTGCTTCACCACAATACAAGCATAAGTTCTCACCGCGACGGCGAGCTGAAAGTGGACCACGCTTGTATTTCTCAACCTCCATAAGGACTACTCCAGAAGGTGTCACAGGAACATGTGCTACAACTGCAGGATTGACTTGCAAAAACTTCTGACGGGATTTTTCCTGACGACGCTCAAACAAATGGTTGTTGTTAAAGGTAAAATATTAGGAGCATAGGACATCCTATTGTGGAGAGAATAAGGGTAGGAAGGTTCGTGGTAAGCATGGAGGAAAATCCTTACCGAGAGGAAAAGGTGCGTAAGGAAAAGGAAAGAAAGGCTATGAAGGAGGAAAATCCTTACCGAGAGGAAAAGGTGCGTAAGGAAAAGGAAAGAAAGGCTGTGAAAGAAGAAAATCCTTACTGAGAAGAAAAGGTGAGTAAGGAAAAGGAAGGAAAGGTTGTGAAGGAGTAAAATCCTTACCGAGAGGAAAAGGAAAAGGAAAAGGAAAAGGAAATCTCGTAAAGGAAAAGGATGATGTGGCGAGAGGAAGGGTAGTTAAGAGTAGTTAGGGCAAGGGAGAAGGAGTCTCCAGAAGGGTCTCAACAGGAAGTTCTAACAGGAGAAAGGGTCTCCATTGGAAGTTTTAGCAGGAGATAAAGGTTCTCTACACTTTGTCTTTTGTGTTCATGTTAGTAATGAAAGATGCATATTAGAGAATCTTGTGTGTGTGTATGTTTACTCTCAATGAATGGATCTAACAAGGCAATAGCCAAAATCCGTTCTTGCCCTTGACTTTGGAGACCAGTCATAGTGGCACTGGGAGAAGTCTGATATATATATATACAGATATATTGAGAGTTGAGAAAGGAAAGGGTGTAGCCTTTCCTGTACGTTGTATGAAAGGTTTCCTGTCTGCGTGAAGGAAACAGGTTAAATAGGAAAAGGTGAGGCAGAGAGCCCTTTTCCTGTTTAACAGTTGTCATAGTGAACAGCCTGTTGCATGATCTTCATTAAGGTTTGGGCATCCGGTAACGTAAGGAGAAGGTCCTTCACGTCATCCCTCAACCCAAAACGGAAATGTTCGATCAATGCAGTCTCGTCCCATGGAATGTTCGTGCAAAGTTGCTGAAATTTGGATGCATAGATAGAAGCTAGTTGAGATCCTTGTGTGAGCTTGCGTAACTTTGTGCATGCGGAATGGTACTTATCAGGATCTTCAAAGCAGGCTTCAAAGGCAGCCACAAATTCTTCAAAGTCCTCCATCAATGGATCGTCACGCTCCAGAAAAGGGGCAACCTAAGCTCGTGGAGATCCAACTAGTAAGGATGCCAAAAAGTCAACCTTTTGTGCATCAGTTGAGTAACAGCGTGGTTGCATGTGGATCAAGAGCTGGATCTATTTTAGAAAACCTTGAAAATTGGCACGATTGCCATTGAACTTTTCCGGCATGCTGATCTTCGGCTCTGAAGAAGAGTTCAATGGAGAGGAAATCACATATGCTTGAGAGAGAGCCTGCGTAGCAGCCTTGGAGGATGCATTAGCAGCTGCATGCGTCGCGTTGGTGGAACCTTGCAGATCTGTGACCACTTGGTGCAAAGTGGCTAGCTCGTGAAGCAACATTTGGTGCTCACATTGAAAGTGCTCAAAATCGGCCATGATTTATGAAAGGAAAAAGAAAAGGAAAACGAAGGAAGAAAACCAAGGGAAAAAAAAGTAGCTGGGAATCGGAGAGCTATGAAAGCAGTTACTATTAAACTGTCAAGCCACGATCCAGGAACAAGGAAGTAAACAAGATTTCAAGAACAAGAAAGCTTGACTCAGAAGCAGAACAAGGAGCATGATAGGAACTGGAGCAGAATAGGAATTAGGAAAGGAGTATGACAAGAAGCAGGACATGAACTAGGAACTCATGAGTAGGACAAGGCGTAGGACAGGAACTAGGAACAAGACAGGAGTAGGACAAGGCGCAGGACAGAAACTAGGAACTCAGGAGTCAGGAGTAGGACAAGGGAACTTAACTCAGGAGCAGGACAAGGAACAAGACAAGAACTAAGAACTAGGAGCAGGATAGGAACTAGAGCAGGATAGCAGGACAAGGAGTAGGATAGAAGGACAATGAGCAGGATAGGAACTGGAGCAGGATAGCGGGACAAGGAGCAGGACAGGAACTGGAAGCAGGATAGCAGGACAATGAGCAAGACAGAAACCAGGAACAAGACAAGAACAGGACAAGAACTAGGAGCAAGACAAGGAAAGAACAAGAAGCAAGGAGTAAGACAAGAATAAGACAAGATCGATCGTAAAAAGACTGGTGTTGATAGTAATTGATTGTACAACAATTAGGTCAAGGCTTTTATGCTCACAACTCCAAGCTAATCTAGTCATGAGCTACTTATCCTAAAGGTATATCCTGTAGCATATCTCGTAGGCATATCCTATAAGTATATCCTATAATGCATATCCTGTAGGTATATCCTATAGGTATATCTTGTGATCCCGTATCCTGTATCCTATATCCTATAACCAGAATCCTGCATCCTGTATCGGGTCGTGACATTGTCATGCTCCTGAGTCAAGCCTCCTTACTTTTGGATCGTAGCTTAACAGTTTAATAGTAACTCCTTTCATAGCTCTCCGATTTTCAGTTGTTTTTTTTCTTGGTTCTTCTCCCTTGTTTTTTAACTTTTTCTTTTTTTCACAGATCATGGCAGATTTTGAGCAATTTCAATGCGAGCACCAAATGTTGCTTCATGAGCTGGCCACTTTACGCCAACTAGTTCACAAATCTGCAAGGTTTTACCAACGTGGCGCATGCAACTTATAAGCAAGGGTTGCTAAAACCATATAGAGATTTAGTACTCACTATCAATGAAATGATAGAGAGGATCTTATTAATCAATTCAAATATTGAAAAGAAGAGAAACAGATAGAAAAAATTATAAAAAAAAGTTGAAAGTATATAAAGAAGAAAGAATCTTCTGATGAAAAGGAAAAGGAAGCTAATGTAGTAAAGGTTTGTAAATATTCAATAGATAAGAAAGCATTGTCTCAATAATGAAAACTTTGAAGGGAATGACATTTAAGAGGAGATAAAAGCAAAGGTATAGTGCACTAAATGTAATAATCCTGGAGGAATGTAGGTTGTAATTGTTTACATGCTAAATATGGAGTAGGTTGTAATTGTTTACATGCTAATATGTGGAAAGAAAGGACATGTACCTCGGATTGTAAACAGTTTCTAAATCAGAATGTGACTCGTATAGAGAGAGAACGAGAATAGATGAATATCCACTTCCTAAAAAGGTTCTTACCTAATAGAATCATGGGAAAATAGAATAAATTATTCCTTAGAGAACAGAAATATACATCATATGGTAGCTTCCTTATCAAGGAACAATGGTTTTATAAGAGGAGGAATGATGTTCCTTACATAATAGAGAGGACTTTATAGAGAAAAAATGGTCCATATAGCGGATGATAAAATAATAACCTATAGAGAAAGAATAAAAACATATAGAGGAAAAAAATACCTTATTAAGGTCAAAGAGGTAGAAATAATCAATATAATCAGATAAGTGCTATACAAGGATCATGGTAGAATTTTCTTTCCCAAGTCTATTATACGTGTGGTGAAATAGGACATCTCTTTAGGGAATGTCCTAGGAGGAATGTACAACCTCCTACTTCTACTAAGAGAATAATGTGCAACCTACAACACGACTAATTCAAATAGAAGAGGGAAAAGATGAGTATCATCGGTTGCAAGTGTCACGACCTGATACAGGATACATGATTCTGGATACAGGATACGAGTTTAGGATATTCCTATGCTGTCACGACCCGATATAGGATACAGAATTCCGGATACATGATCGGGTTGCAGGATATTCCTACAGGGATTCCGGATACAGGATACGGTTGCAGGATATTCCTATAGGATATGCCACAGGAATATGCCTAGAGAATAGGGACATGTGGACTCATCTTAGCTTTGTATGCATGCAGCCACTTTTACATGCATCAACACTTTTGCACTCATGCCTAGATTAACTCTTGGAGTTGTGAGCATAAAAGCTCTGACCTAATTGTTGTACAATCAGTACTATCAACACCAGTCTTACTACGATCAATCTTGTTGTCTTTTCTTGTCTTGCTTCTTGTTATCTTCTTTCTTGTTCTGGATCCTGTCCTGCACTTTCTTGTCTTGCTCCCGGATCCTATCCTGTTTGTCTTGTTCCTGGATCTTGTCATGCGCCTAGTTTTGCTCCTAAGTTCCTGTCTTGCTCTCCGTCCTGCTTCTGAGTCAAGCTTCCTAGTCCTTGGAATCCTGCTCTCTTCTTGGTTCCTGGATCGTGGCTTGACAGCAAGGGTAGTTACAGCTCTTCAAAGGAATGAGAAGGAATATTCTGTTATGGAGAAGGAAAGATAGATATTATTCCTAACAAGAAGGTGGGCTTGTTACAGGAAAGTAAATGAGTGAGAACAAAAGTCTAATACAAAAGGTCAGACTGATAACGAATCAATTGGTCTAAACAAAGGTGCTATAGACAAAGGTAAACAAGGTTTTCATTATTACAATTACAGGATAAAACAATGGATTTGATGTATCACCAAGTTATAAATTAGAGGAAAAGTTACGCTTAGACAATTGATACGGGTAGTTCCTTACATAAGAAATTAAATATTGAATGTATTAAGTCTGGTTCAACAAATTTACTTCGAATGAAGGATATATAGTTTGTAAAATGGATAAGAAAAGTGTTAATAATGGAGGTTCAGGCGTGAATTTTATTGAAAAGGGAAATGTAAAAGGATGGGTTTATGACCAATCCAACCTTGTTCATTTAACCTTAAAATGGCTGATCAACGTAGTGTAAAGTCACTTAGTATAATGAAAGGAGTCGCTATCATAGTAAAAGGATTCAAATATAAGATATCCTTGCTTGTCCTTCGAAAAGAAGAAAGGACATTGTCTATACTATGTTTTTATGCAGACCATGGATAAGTATGATAAGGTTATTTAGAATTGGAGAATAGGAAGATGATGTAGAAGAAAGAGAAGGAAAACCAGTAATCTATAATCATACTAAAGGTATGTTAAAAGGAAATCCGACCTCTTGTTTTAAAAAGATATGATTGGTTTAATGGATTAGATAATCAGGAAAATGTAAACTCCTGAAGCATATCTTGACTTGAGTCTTAACAGATATAGACCTTAATGTAATGCTGAAAGAAAAAAAACTATTTAGTACAAGGAAAATGACAAGCCTGGATTACATGAAAGTTTTATAGGTAATCCCGTATAAGATTGATTTGCAAGATAACCTTTAGAGTATACATATGTGTATACCACAAATCTTTTAAAGCAAGTGAATATAACACAGAAGAAGCCAAAGGAACAAGAAGAAAAACTATTCATGAACATGAAGAGAAAGTAAATGTTGATTCTAAGGAACAAGATGTAGGAAATCAAGTGCTACAAGTCAAGGTATCAACTTCCAACCAAATGAAAGAGAGAAACACTTTTGGAAGTATAAAGGAGATAATTCACAATACCATGAAGATCAACATCTAAATAAAGGAATAGGATAGAATATACCAAGTTAATGCTAACTGGTAATGCAACATTAAATATTCCTTTAAATATTCTAAGTTGATGTTGATGTTGGTATATGCCAATATTGAAATATTCTTTTAAAAGATTCTAGAATAAGGAACCGATGATCCAAATTCAAATCTAAACACAAAGGCCCAGATTAAGATCCAGAACAAGAGCCCAAATTCAAATTTAAACGGTGTCCAGAGATTCCAGGTCCTAATATATAAAGGAGGCTAGGATTAGGTTTTCAACATTCTGGTTCAACATTAGTTGTTGACCTATCTCTTTTAATACTAAGTAATTAGTATTCTTTTTTCTTATTTTCTTCTTGTTAAAACAATTCCATTCAATTCTGTTATTGGCTTCGGCCGTGACATGTAAAGAGGGGACAATGTTAAGGCAAATATTAGGAGCATAGAACATCCTACTATAGAAAGAAGGGTAAGAAGGTCGTATGAAGTATGGAGGAAAGGCTATAAAGGAGGAAAAGGGGAGTAAGAAAAGGAAAAGGATGACATGGAGGAAGAGTAGTTAAGGGTAGTTAGGTTAAGTGAAGAGGGTCTCCACAAGAAGTTCTAATAGGAGAGACTCCCACATGAAGTTCCAACATGAGAAAGAGTCTCCATGCTTTGTTTTCTTGTATTCATGTTAGAAATGAAGGTGCATTTATAATCTTGTGTGTGTGATATGTATACTCTTAATGAATGGATTTAACAAGGCAATAGCCAAAATCCGTTCTCGCCTTGACTTCAGACTAGTCATTGTGGCACTAGGAGAAGGTGATATGAGATATATATATATAATGAGTTGATAGAGAAGGAAAGTGTGAAGCGCTTCCTGTCGAATTAAAGAAAGGAAACAGTTAAATAGGAAAAGGTGAGTTTTCATGTTTAACAATATCCAACCCCTTTGTGTTAAATATGTGACACAACCCCAAAGGGCATGCATGCCTTAGGATTGTATCGGTCCCAACTAACCTAGTTCATGTGACATTGTGTTGAACCTAGAAATCCTACCAACTGAACATAGTAGAGGTTGCCATCGACAAACTCTATTAAGGGTCTATTGGAATAAATAGAGAAGAAATCAGACATCAGAAGGTCGGAAAGGATAAAGATGGCAAGGTGTATAACAGGCAGCAATACTATGGATCCCGTCACAGTACTGAGAAAATGATAGTATACATCAAAGCAGAAATACGAGTAAGAGATAGATGTATAGAAGGGAAAGGAAATGTCCGTCACAACACATGGTACAAATTAACAGTATACTCAGGATCCCTTTCTAGTCCTAATGTCTATTTATACCCGTACTCTGGTCTGTACTAGCATTATAGTAACTACCTTAACCTTATCCATTAGTTACTGTAACTCATTCTTATCCTTATCCAAGTATGCCTTACTCCACTGTAAACATCGTATTGTGGTAGTGACTCACCCGTATATGTTAGTGACTCGTACTCCAATATATCCTTCCCTCTTGTTTTCAAAAATATATATTGTTTTGGTATTTTTCCCATTATATTTGCCATGAAATAATAATAAATCTTATAAATGTTCTAACTATGATCCTACATTGTTGCCTAAGACATAGGCTATCTTGCCATACCCCCTCAAACTCAGAGCTACAATGGTGCCATGACATGGTTCATATAGTCATCATTAGACTGGATTTTATATAAACGATGCTGATCCCAAGTGTATTGATGCGGTTGTTCATTTAGGTTTAGAATGCACCAAACAATTTTAAAACTTCCAAATGACTGGCTAGGCATATGTTTGCACTCAACGGGCTGAATCCATCCAATACACTGATAGCTAAAAGGGACATATTCAGCAATGTATGTTATCCAAACATTACAAGTCAGGTTGCATGGAGCATCATCAACTTGATCAGGGTCCTCATAGTAATGCATGGGTTTTGACTATTGCACTAAGGATCCGTCTTGAAGGAGTGTTATCTTCGAGATCATGTGTGTTTACCGTTGAAAATGATAAGACATGGTTGAGGACTTGAACAAGTGGATAGAGAGGTTCTCAACTGACTACCTAACAAACCCATACAAGAGTATTTGGGAAATTCCCTCTCAAGAAGTGCAATACTCTGAGGAGGAATCTGGTTCAATGTCAAAGTTTAAGAACGATCTTGAACTAGATATTAAACTAGAAGTTATCTCAAGGAGTACAAAACATTCATTTACTCCATTGATCATGAAACATCAACAGAAGAACCGAGAGATGTTGAACGATCTTCAATGCTAAAACCTTTTTTGCCTCACTCAGAAGGTAATAGCGAAGAAAATTATTAATAAATTGTTAAAAGTGACAAATAGTTGTAAATGAGTGTAACATAAGGCATTTTTGTATATTTCGTTTATATTTGTACAGAAAATAAATTCTCAAGAATTAATGAAGCTTTTAGTTCAAACATGTCACACATTAACAAAATAAATATATTTTACTAATTATAAGGCCAGCTAACTATCATTTTGCAGATGTAATGAAAGTTGAGAACATGGATTTTTAGTAGTGGCATAGTAAGAGAGGGGTTTGGCAAAATTTCTTGTGCCACATGTCAGAATGACTGAGTTCATGCAGAATGGATAATAATGCAGCTCAAAACATCTTTACTGAGGGACCACTTCAGTTTTTTGCATCACCATTTCTATTGCCTTCAGTTCCTTAAATTACTTTCTTCAGCACCTGCAATATCTGAATTTGTAAGGATGATGTACAAGTAAATGATAAAGGGATCGGCAACAATATATATTAAAAGATAAATGTGAAAGAATCAAACAATGAGTTGCAAAGCATTCAAGAGGCAATGTTGCCCTTGTTACTCATGATCATATTTGTTTGTTGAATGTCAATGGTGTTTTACTTCATTAACAAGGCATGAGGACAGGAAAAGAAATCAAACAAGAGATTTCATTCGTTGTTATGGTAAATTTCAACATGATGTTATTTTTTGTCCGGGGTTGGACCGTTTATTTCAAAAACTTAAGGAGATGGTGCACTTATGGAATTTATCATGCATGCAGATTTACAATTTGACACATTGTTACATTTACTTAACACACATTGTAGTGTTGTAGAAGAGATTCCATAAAGATGAATTTTTATCCAACGAATATGTTATAAACTTCTCGAATTTTATAATATAAGAAAGGAAAGCAAGCCAACTTCTTCAAGAATGAAAGATTAATTGGGCTTCATTGGGAGATCAATCAGTTAAGAAAATGAAGAACACACATATCTTAGTGGTAGACGACTTTCCTCAAACTATGCTCAACCAAAACATTGCTTATATCCATCCAATCACTTTCGACCCATATTCTAATATCAATACCATGGATGAGCTAATAAACTACTTGGATACGTGCCTCAGAAAGAAAATCTTAAAACTTTTGTGAGCAATATCCACCATATCAAACTTACCTGACGCTTTTCTTTCTCGTGATTTTGAAATTTATAAATTGAGAAGAGCACCAGGCACTTTACAATATTATTCTTAAGGAATCATATTCTAGATAAATCTTTATGCACACCTGTTCTTATCATAGCTTATGTATTAACAAGGATGGCAACTCCTAATAGATGTTAGGTGGTGGCAACAACATAAAGATATTGACCAAAATGATTCGATTAATCCAGAAAGTGATAATTTAAACAAAATGAGGAGGTTTCTCTTATAGTTAAGGAGAGTATTTACAAATAGATTAACATGTTAATAAGGAAATGATTTATTTGTAATTAGTTTAATAATTTTTTTTAATTATGTAAATATTTTACAATGAAGAATAATATAATATCTAGATATTTTAGGAATATTCTTTACTAAGTAAGATTAATGAAGGATTAATTTGTTAATTAATTAATTTTAAGTCTTAATTAAATATTTAATATTACTTACTTAATTAAAACTTAAGTAAATTATTTTATATTCCCATTTTCATGTATCATGTCCATTTTACAATGTGCATTTTTGAGCTGGTTGATATGATCTCATTGGACCATTTCTGACAACAACACAACAGAGAATACATATGCTATTGTTCGGTCGACTATTTGACATGGTATGTGGAGGTTCGACTCTTCCAAAGGTCAAGGCAACTCATGTGTAGATTTCTTATTTCATCAAGTCGTGTTAAGACATGGATGTCCAGAGTGGATTCTTTCATATCAAAGACCACATTTCAAAGCTGAAGTTTCGAGTTATTAACTATGAGGTGGGAATCAAAAATCTTTTACAAACCCTATCATCCATAAACGGATGGTCTAGTGGAGCGACTTAATTGTACTTTCAAGTGTATTTGTCTAAGTATGTGAATCAGTGCCAAATCGATTAGACAGTACTTGCCCCTCCTTTAGTTTGCTTATGTGTCTTCTGCGCCACAATCCATTGAAGTCTCCCCATTCATTCCTTATATGGTTGTTCCTTGTGTTTCTTTTGATATTGGTTTCCTTTCCTTTCGTCATGTTTCAACAAATGCACAAACATGTAACAATATTTGAATCAAACTCTTTTGGTATTATTCAAGGAAATGTTAACGATTATCTCATGCTCAGAAGTATAGCAACGACACTAATGCTCGGCATTTATTTGTTCTGATTATGTTTGGGTGATGAAGTGTTAGTTTTTATACAAAATGCATTCCAAAAGGTTGTCCTCTATATTAATTCCTAAATGGCTTGGTTCATATTCCATTGTATAAAGATTGATTCTCAAATGTACAAGTCTGCAATTCAATGAAGTGAATCAAATGTGCTGTTCAACAACTATCTCCATACCATTGACGTTTGATTTAGATGAGTAATGTAAGGATTTTACAAAATATATCTTAACTATATTTCAAGACATATAGTGAACTAAATATGGATGCCACATGGATGAAAGGATTATTAAAGCTTAGCCTCCTTGTTACAAGGAAGGATTTGCTATCCTTGCATATATCTTGAAGTTTGAATACATGTCTTTCAAGTTAAAGGTAACTTATCAAGTTAAAATAATAATTTGATTAAGAGTCATTAATTGGTTAAACCTAAAAGGTAGTTTAAATATAAATTTATAAGAAATTAATTTATCAAATAATAGGTTAAGGGTTTAATTTAGAGATAAATTCACCGAATTAAATATAACAACTAAAGATACCAACTGAATTAAAAATTTATTAATTAATAAATTATATTAAATAATTAAGTCCACTATGTTTTGAATACAAAATATCTTTACCCTTGTTGAGTATTAACATGAAGAGGTTGGAGAGCACAGCCCTGAAATGCATTGAACAACTGACAGGAGAAAGATACAGTCCTGCCATAAATTTGTCATTGACATTAAAATTATAAAGCCAGCGCCAACTTTACATCACTAGGCTTTCCTGTTCTCCACGTATTCCATAACACAATATACCGCAAGAGAATGTTGTCTGGGCGCAATCTTCCCGCGTGTGTGAGAGAGAGAGAGACAGAAAGCCCAAAGAAATGTATACATGTTAGGACATATGTCTCAGTTAAATAAATGCATATGTTTGTATGTATGTAACACAAGTAAGATATACGGTATGTAACTCTATAGCCTTGAGTTAGCGTGTCTGTGTGAGAGAGAGAGTTAGATCAAGAGAAAGATTAATACAGTAATCAATTAATAATAGCCGATATGAGTGATTTCGATATGAAGAGAGAGACTATAAACACATTATTCATTATTGTCATATAATAACAACAGAAAAACTTCCTCTAGCTGCTGCTTGAGACACCCACCAAACTGCAGCTTCATTATTGTCATACAATAACAAGAGAAAAACTTCCTCTAGCTGCTTGAGACACCCACCAAACTGCAGCTTAATCGGAGAACACGCAGAGAGCGGTCTATGAATCCAAACTTGGACCCACCAACATCAAAGCGAAGGAGATTATCAAACTGCTGAAACAGTCCGAGGGAAGAAACTGAGGTGTTCCCGGCATCCTCAATAGCTAGACACCCCACCTTGTCATCATTGAACAGTTCAATAAGGTCGCCTCCTGCTAAGCTCCAAGTTGTACCATTCTGGAACACCAGATCGACGGTAGGTACCACAGGCCCCAGCTGGTTAAAGTTGAAGTTGTTTGCATTAAAGCACACGGCGAGAGGTGCAATGGCAGGGACAGCGGGAATGTTGTACGTTGATGCATACTTCTTAAATGCATCAACCACTGCTGTGTACGCTGATGTTGTAAGCTTTGTGTATCTGTCCTTGGAGCTTATCTTGAGTCCCCCAGTAAACAAAGACGAGCTCAACCTGAGTTCTGAGTTAGTAAAACACACGCACAAGCACGCAGAACTAACCCGAGGCTTGCAGAGTCTACGTTGATTGTCTGGAGACCAAGATAGTAACCATCTGGATGCTGTGGATTTGTGAAAAAGGGGATGAAACGGACATAGTCTGAAACGTTGATACCTCCAGCTACAAAACTTCTATCTTCTCCAAAGAACAGTTTGGAAGGTAAATCCCTGGAGCGGCATATGGTGAACTTTGGTGGGATCTTCGCCATGGGCCCGATCACTTTCGGTATTGCAAACCTGCTCCTGCTCATTGCCGCTACGCCTCGGTTCGTTTTCAAGCAGCCAAATGAAAGTTGAGGTGAAGATGTTTTACCGTCTGCAGCATATAATCATTTAGTGAGAGCAGTCTACATATCCAACTGGAATTGTGCAGCAGTGTTTCCATCCATCGATTCATGTGCAGTGATCTCTATCTTCTAGTGACTCTCTCTCCCCACACGCACACACATAACAGACACACACCACACCACACACGCACGTGTGTGTGTTGAAGCAGTTAACATATATGTATGCCTGCTGTATATATACAGAGAAGTATGCAGTACATTCCTCTATAGACACGTTATTTACACTAGGGGATATATGTGAGGTACCGCTGTTATTGAGAGTCACAACGTCCATGAAAACAGGTACAGAAGTCTTCTGAGAGATGGGAAAGAGGCACTGGTTGTCAGCGGAGCAATTCCCCCCGCAGGACTTGGCCGAACAAGGAACAGTGGCATATGTGGTTGACTCGGATGGAACAAAACGCTGCCCATTGCAGGGAAGAATGGAGAGATTGGTATCGAAGTCGAGTACAAGGAGGTGAGACCGAGGAGGAGTTCCTATTGAAAGCTCGATCCGAGTCCCTTGCTTGTTAAGCTTTGCCACCAGTGTACGGTTGAAAACTTGTGCGAATGTATCTTGCACACACGCGAGGAACACGAGCAGGAAGAAACACATGGACAGCCATCTGCTGGTGAGACAAGGGAAAGTATGCCTCCACTATATATATTCAAGTGTATGTTTATTTATCTCGATTAGTTAAGTGTACTGAACTAGCCTAAATGTTTTGTTTGTTTCTTGTCCTTTGTCCATAATAACTCCTCAACATAGATTTATCAACTACTATAATAGTTAATAATTGTTGACATAGATCTGACACCTTCTCCTTTCTAGCTATACTCCAGGTGCACATATGCTTAAAACTATGTATGTAGGACCGTACAATCACTTTATTAACCACCATAGACGAATTTATACGCATGCATGTGCGTGTGAGAGAGAAGGAAGTTCTTTAATAACACCACGTTTTTATCCTAAACATTGACATAAACTTAAAGACACATAGCATCTAGCATATAGATTGCTTTTTATGAATCTTGTCGTAAGGTAGTTTAATTAGTTATTTGCTATTATTATTATTCTTAATTAGTTTATACTCTGGGTTTTCATAGTGAACGGGACGGTAGTTGTTGTGACAAAGAAGCAGCAGCGCAGCCTTAGACTTTTGCTGCTAAATCGTTGTCAGATGGAACAGTTTTCTATGTGAGACCTTTAATTCAGAGCATAGTAAGGTGTGTTTTGTGTCTGTGCGTGTGTGCGTGTTAACAAGTGTGTAACAACCAGTTGGAGATGTACCAAAATCACTGGCAAACGAGTCGATGACAGAAAGCTGCACTTGGAGAAGACAACCGACAAGGTAGATTATTAACTATAGGCAGAAGTGAATATATATATATATTATATATTCATTAATAAACTCTGTATGTACATTAGGAAGCTTAATGCTGGATATTGATGCTTGAGCCGCAAATCGGCTGACTCAAAAGCGTGTTGGATAAGAGTGCAAGTTCCAAGGAGAGGTTAGCAAGCACACATAGAACCCACAAGAGAGGCTAATCTCAAAGATAGAGTGCTCCAAGTTATAACATTAACATACCCAGACTTGTTCCCCAATTATTACCATGGTGTCCCTAATTCTGAACCCACATAGACAGCTAGTCATGTTCTAGTTCTACCAAGTACATATCACGAGTGTGTGTTGTGTGCGTGCGTGCACGTGTATCAAAGAAATATATGTACACGATTGATTCTAGTCCTTATTCAACTGATTTTGTGTATATATATATATATATATATAAGTTAGATTTGTGCCTCTACAAGCTTTCACAATCCAGCCCCCTTTTGTATTAGTGGTAATTAATTAAAACTTGATTAATTAAAACTTGATTAATAGGTTCATACTCAGATCTATAACATATGATTATTAATATACTAAATAGAGGTCCAACACACACACACACACAAGTTTATAATTAAGTAAACACATATTTCGTCCCGATAAGGATGTCTATGATGTATAATACATTGAGAGAGTTATTTCAAATTTACGGTTATTTAAAAAAAAAACCAGGAAAAAACATGTATTTAAAGAAAAATTATATATATCAAATCATGTATACAGATCCTTTAAATGCATATAAAATCATTAAATAATTAACTTAATTAACTGTGATTATGAAAACTAGCCTCAATAGTATATGCATGTTCATACGATTGTATCTTTCTCACTACCTAATGTAACCTCTATGGTTTATACCAAGTATAACTAGTTTATAAGTAATAAGTTGATCTTAAGAATAACTTAGTTCCTGAAATTTTAGTATTTATATACTTGGATGGTAAATTGATGTAGCTGATATGTCATGTGTGTGCACGCTTTGGTGTGTCCGGTGCCTGTATGCAGGATCTGTGTATGTATGTATATATATAATGCTCACTTCCCATCCAGTCCTAAGTTAACATAGGGGCATTTTTCCATAAAACTGTGTAAGTACTATATGAATAAAGTTTAAAAAACAGATGACTAAATTTATTAACACTTTACACTGAATAAAAGAGCTAATTACAATATATATATATTAATTTAAGCAACAAGATATATAAGTTATAAAGACTGGACTTGATTTATTGATAACCGACTTGCCCCATTGTGGGTAGAATAGAAATAACTTACTTGAATTGGACGCACGTCAGAAGACTGGCGACTCTGGAGGACTCGAGGGCTCCGGAGGCTCGGGCAATGCCGTTGCCTTGCATATGGGACATGTGTTCTTGCGGATCAGCCACTGACGGATACACTCTGTGTGGTAGTTGTGCCCGCACTTGATCGTTCCTAGTTCCACTTCCTCCTCGAATTCCTCCTGCAGTATTAACTTTGAGTACACACTCGCACGCACGCACGCACGCATTATCCACATCAAACGTATTAATAAATATTGTCTTCGAGTTATCAGTAATTAACATCAGATATGTATAGTAATAATATATAGAAGTCTAGCATTCCACTTATACAAAACTAAACCTCAACTCAGAGGTAGACATACAAAGTGATACAACAAACAGCACACACACGCAGAGAGAGAATGGTTAACCAATAATTAAGAATATATCCAGCACGATTCTTATAATTATAATAAAATAATAATATTAACAGGGTCCATAATCACGCTAGTAATGCATACTATGCATGAAACTATGCATTCATGACATACAAACACATATCTATATGTAGATATACCACGACAGCTAAGAAAGGCACGCTCGTAATGTGAATATTATTCGCGCCCTTGTATCTTAGTAAGATGGATTCACTTTACTAAGTTAGTAAGGGTATACATGTACAACAATTAATATTGTACTGTATGTACACTCAATATAATTCTTACAACAACAAATTGAATAAATATACTGCAGCCTTGAACATAGTTTCGTTTGCGTGTGCCAATACTGGCTAAAGCCAGAACATATCCAATATAATATCTCATATAATATGATAAAACAAGAATAGAGAAATTGCCACGTCTGATAAACACATATCGCTTACCACTATGCACACAACCACTTACACGTACGCACATAAATGTATACGACTTACTTGGCAAATGCAGCACTTGATGTCACTGTCTTCCGAGCTCCGAGCAAAAGCCGCAGCATACACACTTTTCTCCAGCTGCTTGGCTATCACGTCTTCAGACAAACCAGTGGACACTGTCCCAATACGATCCCCGAGAGCAAGCAACTCCTGTAAACACAAACAGAAAACTTTATGGCAGACATGAACGAGAAAAGCACGAAGATTACCTCATAAGACATGTTATCAATGTCCAGTCTCCAGTCGCTATGATCATCATGTAATCCAATCCCACCAAACAAAAATGTAGTAGCTTCCAACATCATAAGTTGCTGCATACAAACGGTGTATTATGCAAGCTCTTTTAACTATGTTAAACATTTCCATCGACTATGATTAAGCTTTGAGAGAGAACAAAAAGCTTGTCAAGATGTGCGCAAATACTAGTCTTCCATTACATGAATGCATGTGCATGCGTGTTTAAGAAATGAAACCCTCTTACCTCTCGTGTCAAATCTTCATCCCTTTCAACACGTTCCAGTGCTCGCATTATCTGAATTAAACACATGCATATTATACACTCATCATACAGACACGACAACTGTTATTAAATACTCTTATGAAATCCTGTTAGAGCAGTTCTCTCTCTCACTCACTCACACACACACTTCTAATGTTTGCTATGATATGAAGCTAGACATATCTAATAATTACATAGAGATTATTAGATATGAGTTACCTCAGCAAGTCCACCGGCCATAAGGCGAGGACGATGTTCCCAGTCAAACTCCGCAGAAGGCAAAGCCATGAAACCTTCAACAAGCTCCCTCCGTGCAAAAGCTGGGGGACGGAAACCATCAAAAACATTCATCGTAGACCTCATCTCAGGGGCATCCAACAGAGAAATCGGAGCCTGTGGAGGAGGAACATTGTGTTGTGGCGGAGGCAGCCTGGAAAACATGGAAGAACGCCCACTATATCCGTGTCTTCCCTCTGCTACAGAGGGATTCCTCAGCGTGGGCACGTAGTTTGCACCTCCACGACGTACAGAGGAACCATGGTGGTGGTTAGGGGCATTTGGTGCATTTGAGAGCATACCATTCTCCAGGCATGCCATTCTGATGCTCCTTGCACGGGCCTCCGATTGTTCCCTGTGGTGACTGGCAGGCGAATGCAGAAAGCTCCTGTTTGAACCTGTCCTCCCCATTCTCCTCGTGAGTCCCTGAGTAACCATTCCAGGTCCAGTCCTCGGCCCTCTTGCAGTTCCTGCAAATGGAACATTCCCATCCCGTGCAGCAGGAAACGCTAGGTGAATTGAGTCCGGATTCGTGTACTCAGCAGGCGGCCTTGCACGGAATGACTCAGCTCTCCGTGCTCCTCTCTGGTGCTCACTTGGATTGAAATCCGGACTCGCAAACATTGTACCAGAGGGCTCAAGCAGGTCAGACGATAGCCGTGTCTTCTGAGGCCGAGGACCCTCCATAAAGGGAGTAGATCTCGAAGAAGAAGCACCACTCATGGTTGGGGGAGGCAGCACCAAAGACGGCCTCTGCCCAGGGAAGTTAGGAGCCTCGTTTCTCTCCTGATATCCATGAGGTGCACTCGCAGCCGGTATGTTGCAGCTCTTCCTCTTGCATGGGAGTCCTCCCCTGGCACTGCTGCTACCCACAGCCGGTGGAGCTACCGGATCAAAAACAGGCGCTTCTCTTTGCAGACTATCCTCGATCCTCGGCTCGGTCCCCTCTAGGTCGAGATCATCAAACATGTTAGAAAAATTGGCAGCATTCTCCTCCACATCCATGCAGTCGTGGAAGACGTCAATCTCCCCGTCTCCTGCATGCGCCACCTCCGGGTTCCGGACGAGCTGCGGGACTCCCCTCGCCCTGTAGCTCGCCATCCTCGCAGCTCTGGTAGAGAAGGATCTCGACGCTCTTGGCGCGTCCCTAAAGGACAAATCCAGCGTTTGAGCGGCCGCTGGCAACGAGAGAGCCGGCATGTCGGAATCAAACAGCAAATCTGGACTGGGTCGAGATCCTGCCATCTCGGACAGCCCCAACCTAGCTGTATTCATGGCTCTCTGCATTTCCTCGGGATTCCTCAACCCTGAATTCTGCCGCATTCTCTGCATCCTGATCCTCAATATCTGCTGGAGAAAATAAGGGAATTCAGCATAATAGAACACATATCTTATATACAATATACCTTGAATGCCAACACATTGAGAAGGGCGAGGACGGACAGTATCAATCCAATCCAAAATTCAGGAATCAAATTCAATACAGAACGAACAACAATCCATCGCCTGCTGAGCAAGCGAGGGCCCTGGCGCGCTGAATTCAACCCTCACCTGCCCACTCAAACCCTAGAAACAAGCACGGGAACAAAGAAAAACACAACATGTTTGTTCATGCGCTAGATAGCTATGACATGTTTACTCTGTCACGTCAGATGACACATAAGCACTGATTTATTAGCTACTAATTAGCGCGTTTTTTTAAAATTTACGATTAATACAAGGTTGCGTTCTTTTATGGAGCACCACCAGTGGAACCTTGGGAACCAACACGGCCAAGTTAATGTCCTCGTTTTCGTATTTTCTTATAAACGGATGCCTCTGCAAATGCAAAACATACGGCGTTGCGTACGTGGGTGTTTGTGTATGTGTGTTCAAAACTTACCAAACAAATCTGCAGCAGACATCCTATCCTTGGGATCCTTCTGAATGCTGAAACAAGAAAATGTATGAGGCAGCAAGAATGTGTGCATAGCTTTTAAATGGATATACAAAAAAACGCGCACTCACGTTTATCTATGCAGCCTGTGCCGGCGTTCTTTATGCATGAGAGCAATGCAAATAGACAGAGAGACTAGTTACACGATGTGCGTTAGCAAGTTGTGGGTGAGTATTTAATTTACACGCGCACGTACTTCTAATCATTTCACCATAATATGTGTATAAGGATGCACTGTGTGTGTGTGTGTGTGTTGATAACTAATGTCTTTAAGTATAACTGGTGCGCGCGGGTACATACCAGGCAGAGATGAAAGAGCAGAATTCGGAGGAGAACATTTCTGGGGAAGCAACGGGGGAGGTTGGTCCACGATGGTCTCCAGGAGCTCGTAGAAGTTAAGAAAGCCGCCTTCTTGTCCGGTGGAAAGGTAAGGAAACGGCCAGTCGCACACTCGAGCACGGTCAGCCCCAAACTCCATATATCACTGTCATTGTATAAGTTTTCCCACTGATCCTCTCCGGCTCCGTCCCAACCCTCGAATCAGTATACTAAACACAACACACACGACAAGGAACATACAAGTACATGTGCCTGTCTATGTGTGTGTGTGTGTGTGTGTGGAGAGAGATACACATACGTACGTACCGACATGTATGTGTACGTCCCCACAAACGTGTCCCTCTGGCCCATAGAGCTTGCTAGAACAGCACTGACACCAAAATCAGTGATCTTCACTTCGCCTCTATGATTCACAAGAATTCGAAGGCTTAATATCACGGTGAATTATATGACGGTCAAGGTGCAAATACATAAGTCCTTTCAACACCTGATAAACATAACAGTGATGTATCATAACATAACATATATGGATGCATATGTGTGTAAATGTATGGAAACAGTGTTAACCTGTTTGCAAATGGCTGCTAAATACGGTTCAGGGAGAGCAGTGACTTCCTTAATGACGTCTAGAAGGGAGCCTCCGTCCATGTACTCAAGAACAATGGAAATGACTCCATTGTTGTAAAATGCCTCGTAGCAAACCACAACATATGGACACAGTGAGGATTGGTTTATTTTTATTTCCTGGACGATTTGCCTTCGCACCGTCTCTTGGATATTCATTTGAATCACCTGCATATGTTTCACATTGTACAAGTTAGAGACCCATACACACACACGTGTATGTCGATAGTACTCATAAATATATTCATAGATGTACATAGAACATATACATCTCCGCGTAATGGAATGTAAGAACTCGGAGCGGTGCATAATAAATATTTATGTATTCTGTGTATACACCTTTACATACATACACAATATAAACATATGACCTTAAGAGCAAAAACTTGACCGGTCCATTTATGACGAACGAGCTGTACAACGCCGCTGCTTCCTTTACCTATAACCTTGACCGCTTCCAAGTCTGTGAGTACAATCTGACCATCTACAGGCTATATAAAAACATTAACAACTATTACAAAACCAGCACATGTTCATACACAACTTACACTAGTCGTCGCTTCCTGTGTAACAACTCTCAATCCATCTCTATTGAGCAGGATATCCCCATCCTGAAATGTACCGCTAGCAGTTCTATAACAGAGAGAACATATTACCCCGTATATCCATGCATGCGTGCATATAGCCACCCATGTAAGAGATAGCATATAAGTACCACAAAACACATATATATATGCAAGATAGATAGCATAAAACCAAGTATTTGATGAATTGAGGAAAACCCAAGATAGATACCCACAATTCAGCACCACATTTCTACTATCATACACACACACGACGAATTGAGGAGAACCTAACACAGGAATTAGACAGAGATCTTACAGGAAATCGGAGATGTGGTCTCCTGGCGAGGAACATCAACCTTAAGACCGCGCCTATTAATGTTCAATCCACGAACCATGATCTCCCGATCGGTGCTTCACAAGGATCCAACGCCGCCGGAACAACAAGGAGCTCCGCTTCTGCGCCGCCGGGTTCTGCAAATGAGAACAAGTTGCATCCGCTGGACCATTCTGTTCCGGAAAAAATTACCTGTTTACCGGCTGGGAATTTCTGTCTCTGGTATATTCCCAGTCAAATCCCGTTTTAGGGTTTTAACTTGATATTTTCAAGACGTAGACATAGAATAATCAATTAGCAAAAAGAGAATAATCAAATATTATACAAATACGATTTATTTTGATTTTGATTTTGATTTTTTTTGGGGGTGTCGGTGGACCACGACTGGATATCTTCATATTGCATCTTTGTGCGCAAGAATATACCGTTAATAATTCATGTGAACTTGCGGCATTTTAGGGCTCACGTGTTTATATGTGCGGGAGATGTGTGCGTGTGAGTGTTCAAAACGTGGGAAAAAAAGAAAAACGTATACAGTACACTTGTTTATTTCACTAGAGAGAGAAAGAGATAAAAGAGAGAGTTGGGAACAGCGTACACACAAGTTGAGAGTAAATTATTCGTTGCGTGATCTCACCTAAGGAATTAACTACTGTACATACAAGTTGATGCGTTCAGAAGCAACGCAGGCATGTCCAAAAACATTGAACTTGGGTACATACACCAAGCGTATATACTCCACGTACTCTGTCCTTTGAATATTTGAAAAGAAAAAGGAGATATGAAATAAGAAAAATAAGAAAAAAAGAATTCAAAAGAAAAAGAAAACAATATGATGTACTGTCACTGCTGTTCTTCGGGAGCTAGGGTTCTTCCCGATAGGGTTCGGCATCTTGGAGGTTCGCATTCCTCTAGATCGGCGTCTCGTTTCTCCCCTCCCGGTGAGCTTCTTCTGTGTTGAGAAATCCGCATTTTTGTGCAATTTCTGAAAAAATCCGTGTTTCCTTGCCACAGGTGGGAAATCATGTGTCGGCGACTCCATTCTTGTTCCAAATCCGCTTCTCTTTGAGAAGTTCGTGCAGTTGAAGAATCGTCATCCGGCCTCCATTCTCTCGCACAATCTGTGATATCTGAAGAAAGTCGTGCAGATGAAGTCGGATGCGGATTTACCAAACCTGTAGGGTTTGGCGAGTAGGAAACGGTGTCATGAAATATCCGCATTTCTCGAGATCGCGGAAATCCGCTCATGTCAGAAGAAGTCCCATGCTCGTTTGTGAAATCTTGAATCGGATCGGCCATTTCCATTCCGGTGAGCTTCTGTAGACAATAGGGGAAAATTCAACTGCATTTCATGAATTCCGTGCAAATGCCTGTGAGATACGATACTTATTGGACCGGTGATTAAACCGTGAGTCCTAGATAACTATATAGGGTTTGGCAGCGGACTAGGCACTAGGCATTTCTCGAAATCGGCGCCTTCATTCTGTAAGATTTCCAGCAAAGTCAGCTCTGTTTGGCGGCTTGCACGGGACCCGATCGTATCGTATGGTCCTGCAGATTTTTCTTAAGCGCATGCAGCAGGATGCAGAGCCGCCTCAAGGCCGGCTGTAGATTGTGGATAAGCTATGCTGGGATCTCTCCGCAACAGGTTCGACAGTAGTGCTGTTGGTGAGATTGACAACGGAGATACCCGTTACAGAGATGTATATATTGAAGAGAGGTCGGATGAGAGGGCTCCTCTTTTACACTCTGTAGATGAGAATGTAGGGAAGAACTGGGTGAAAGGATATCCGCAGGTGAGCATCTCTCAAAACAGAAGTGGTGGTTTGTTTGGAAGGTCCGTTTCAGATGGCGGCTATCATGCATACCGGAAGAACCGAGCTTCGGATATACAAGTTGATAATGGGCAGTGGTGGAATCCAGGAACAATCTCGGTTTCTCCCTTGCAGCGGCAATCCAGTGGGGGAAGCTTCAGTGACAGTGAATTCGCGCTTCCTACCTCGTCCCCGAACAGGTCTCTCGAACCATCTGTGGATGGTTCTCTGGAAAACAAGTCAGATCCGTCTGGAAGCTGGATTCAGCAGGCGGAGAAGAGCTATAACTTGCAAATGGCTCTCGTACTCCGTATGATGTCTGATGCTCAAATTTCTGACGAGCCCGTGTCAACTTCTGTACCTTCTTCTGGTTCCAGGGGTTCAGGCGTCAACGCCAGTCACCGTTTTTGGGTAAGGAAGCACGTATATGTGTGTGTTGTGTGCTAGAATGATGTTACAGGTTCATGGAAGTTTAGGATACAATGATACGATCGACGATGGTTTCTATTTCATTCATGGGATAAATCCATATGTCTGGAGTATGTGCACGGACGTGGACGATAAGGGACGGATGCCAGCTTTGGAAACCCTGCGTGGGGTTGATCGCTCAGAGGTCTCTGTCGAGGTGGTTTACGTGGACAGAAACAACGACACTGCTTTACGTGAACATGAGGGGAAGGCTATTGCGATTGCTTATGAATGCTCAAATGCTGCCCAGCTTCCTGAACGCCTTGGAAGACTTGTCTGTGACGTCATGGGGTACGTTTGCTGTTGTGTGTGTCTATCTGTATCATCAACGGGCTGTTTTATGCAGGGATGTAGCTCCCAATGGGGAAGAAGATCTTAATGCAAAGTGGGCAAAGAGTAGTAGAATGGTTAAAAACATGGTGAACAGCGTTGCCATTCCAATTGGCAGTGTCCAAGTGGGACTTTGCTGGCATCGTGCTATACTTTACAAGGTACTAGTTATGTCCATAATGATGGTGCTCTGTGTTTGATCCCCTTCTGTATTTTCTGCAGTTTCTTGCAGATAGCATAAGCCTTCCGTGTCGAATTGCTCGTGGGTGCAAGTACTGTGGACTGGATAAAGGAGCTCCTGTCTAGTGCTGTGCGGGAATGAGAGGTGAGCATACTAGTATAGTATTAATTGGTATATAAAACACGATTTTATATGCATATATATATTCTGTCACCATGAGATTTTGAGATTTGCTATGTGCAGGGAGTGCTACGTCGATCTGATTGCGTCTCCTGGGCAGCTACAGGAGTGGTCATCTTTTCTCAACACGTATTCATTGCCAGTGTCATCGCCTTTAAGGCTACCAGATTTTAAATCTTCAGGTCTCAGTGACGATGACCGAGCATGGGGCAGGAGTCTGGCTATGGAATTTGCTGCCGTTGCTGCTCCATTCTCCGATATAAAAGGTATATTAGACACATAGCTTACATTTATCTTGAGCTTATCCCGACTAGCTATTCAACTAAGTATATGTGCATGATATGATCAATTGTTGTAATACTAGTGGATCATATGTATCATACGTTTGCATATATGTCAATATTGATGCTATTAGCATTATGTAATTATATTATCTCTATGTGTATGTAGGTGTATTGTATGCATGCATATATGCATATGTGCATATGTTCGTACTAAATACAAGGTTAACCAGATGGCAAGGATGCTGCTGAAGTTCAACAAAAGGCTATACATTCAACAGACTGGTCGTTGGTACAGGGTAAGAACCTAACGACATCGAAGAGTCAAAGAGTGGGGAAAGAAATGAAGCATTGCTAGAGAGAACGGTAAGCGAGGATGAATGGGAAATTCCCTGGGAAGATTTGGTATTAAAAGAAAGACTGGGTGGAGGTATGTATACTGCGCGCAGAGAGAGAGGATATATGAAACTTATTCTGGATATTTATAATGCAGGATCGTTTGGGACGGTTCATCTCGCAAGATTGGCTAGGCACGGTAAGGGTTCTTTTCTTAACATTTCAATATTATGTTACAAACATTATTCTTGATTAGATAATTAATATCTTAAATTGTGTGTATTGCTCAAACATTATCATTATTCTAGGATGTGGCTGTGAAGATCTTATTGGACCAAGATGCACCTGAAGAGCTGTTGAGAGAGTTGACGAAGAGGTGACTTGCTCATATTTTTCTAGATCTTCTTAACATATTGTTTAATAGGTAGTTATTTTACGAAGGCTACGTCATCCCAATATCGTGTTGTTCATGGGGGCGGTGACAAAACCTCCACATCTTTCTATTGTCACGGAGTATCTGCCCAGGTAATTGTCATTATATAGATGTATCTATATATGTTGTTGCATACGTAGAGATTGTATATCCATATGTACAAAATAATGCATACAATAATGTGTATGAAATACTGTTTGAACAGAGGAACACTGTACAAGCTACTTCATACTCCCAAAGCAAAGGACATACTGGATGAGAAAAGGCGCCTACGTATGGCTCTGGATGTGTACTGTATAGGATACCATATAAAGTTATTTTCACCTGCTAACTGTATTCTGACCCTGACATTTCAATACAGGCTAGAGAGTAAATTATCTCCACAAGAGTAAGCCTACGATCGTCCATCGTGATCTCAAGTCTCCCAATCTGCTCGTAGATAAATACCTCACTGTGAAGGTACTAAGTTACTTTATTCAGACCATTACATGACGTGTGCCTGCTGCGTGCGTGCGTCTGTGGGGTGGGAGCTGTATATATACACATAACGCATTTTGCTATATAAATGAAGATTTACCGATTATATTCCTGTATGAATGTATTGTACCGATGTATGCTTATAGAATGAAAGAAGTTAATGTTTGAGCTTCTGTTTCAGGTTTGCGATTTCGGTCTTTCTAGATTCAAATCTAAAACCTTTCTATCGTCCCGAACTGGCGCCGGCACTGTAAGTTCTCTCTCTCTCTCTCTCCCCCCCTCTCTCTCACACACAATACACGGACCGACACTAAAGCAATATGCAATTTTATTAGCCGGAATGGATGGCACCAGAAGTTCTTCGGGACGAGCTTTCTAATGAGAAATCGGACGTGTACAGCTTTGGTGTCATTCTTTGGGAGCTTGTGACTTTGCAAAAGCCTTGGATCGGCCTCACTGCCATGCAGGTGAGTAGACTGTGTGCATTTATTGTATGTATGCATCCAATAATTGGACCTTGGTTACTAGCCAATAAGAAACTAACGTGTTTGCACGTTCATGTTTGAATTTTCACGCGCGCACAAACCACGCATGCCTATGACGCTCCAATATATACATCTTTCTATTGATGTACATGTCTTAATACTTCCGTTTTCAGGTTGTAGCTGCCGTTGCTTTCAACGGTCGGCGGTTACAGATCCCCAGCAATGTGAACCGAAGATGGTTGCTTTAATCGAATCATGCTGGGAAAAGTGAGTGTACACACCACACTTATATGTACATGTGTGTATGTGTGACCTATGCATACATATGACATAAATACGTATATATTTGGGTGTTTATGTTTACACGTATATCTTATATATAGAAACCTACGCATATGTATGTATAGACGTTTTATATGTATATGATTTTGATTTGTTGTAGTGATCCGGAACTGCGACCATCGTTTGCAAGCATTGTTGATACTCTCAAAGGATTCAGAGAGCCGCTTTTTGTGTGAACACAGAACCTCCACTCTTTCTTGTAAACAAACTTATATATATATATGTTGTCTCAAAAGGAAAAGGTAATATGATTTCCTTTTTATTTATTAAATGAAATCTTGCGTATTAATAGTGTTATAAGTATTATATTAAACATTATGAGAACTCTAAATATTAAATAAGAATTATGTGTCACACAGATAAATATATTAGTATAGTTCAGTACGTATTTCACTTGCAATTTAAAAGTTAAAAAAAGATTATATCTTTTTATTTATAAATTCTATATGTGGTTTTATTTATATTTTTTAAAATTATATATAACAATAATATATATCAGTATTTATCAATATATATGAATATATATTAAAAAATACATTACTAATTTTAAAATTCAGATGTAAAGTTTTACAGTGGGAATTTTACTTTCATGTAAGACTTACATTTAAATTGAAAATTATTATGAATTTTGTGATTAATTGATTGTTAGTAAATTTATTGTTGGTATATAACATATGTATCTTTTTTGTTTTTTGCCCTAATTTATACTCTAATATTATTTATTTATATTTAGTGTTAATATTTTAGGAGAACAAAAATTGGAGAGTATACAAATTCTTTAAAAATTTTATATAATAAATTTATTTAATATGTGTTTGTCATATCAATGGCCATGAATCTTGAATTTTAAACCCATTCATATGATTTTGGACTGTATTCATGTCGTTCATGCCCGTTAATAACCATTTTAAATCTTAAACTCATGTGATAGTGTTAAGTCGTTGGAGTGTCCCATTAATTTTTAAATCCTAATCTTTATGACATTATCGAAATTGCTAAATATGATAAGTTATGCATAAGATTACCAAGTTAAATATAATAATTAAATTAAGGATTCAACTTAAGAATAAATTCATTAAATTAAAAATAATAATTAGATTATTATTTAACTTATAAATAAATTCACTAAGTTAAGAATAATAATTATGTTAAAGATCATTAAATAGTTAAGCCCATATATGAGGAGTTTAAGAATAAACTCATTAGGTCAAGAATAATAATTTAGGTCTAGGCGAACACCTTCTTGTACTTACGGAGGCAATTGGCAATCTGCTCCTTAGCTTCGATCTGATGTGCGCATTAATATTCACTAGTAGGGGGTCTTTGTCGATGCCTATGTTGACTACTTTATTGCTACTTTGGGAGTCAGCTTAGAAAAAAATTTACTAGGTTAAAAATAAGAATTAAGTTAAAGATTCAATTTAAGAATAAATTTTAGATTAAAAATAATAATTAAATTAAAGATTCAATTTAAAAATAAACTTATCAAACTGGTAAAGGATTCAATTTAAAAATAAACTCATTATATTAAGAATATTTCATGGAAAAAGTTAAAATTCAACTTGAGAGCATTTACACTAATTACAAGACGATAGCATGTATGAATGACTATGTCAATTTTTTTTGAAGCATGAAAGTTAAAAATAGTGTCGTTTCTTAATGAGATAACATAACAATTAAATATTCAATGTTTGCCATGGGAGATTTTTAATAAGAACTCAAAAAATTCAAAGTATCTTTAATGAATAATACATGATGTATGAACGATGATTGACTAGACATTTACAATATTTCATTTTATGTATGCTATGGACGTTAAATATAATATCATATCATCATCAACATAATTAGTTTTAATATTATAAGTTGTCCATAATACTCATTCTAAGCTTTGTATATGTATATTATATTTTTCTCAAACACATGTATATTCAACTAAATTGGAACATGTTTTCTTAAGTTTTCAATTAAAAAAAAGGGGTCGATTACATTCCTTACAATGCCATATACATATTAAACAAAAGAATTAGCACTTTGTATTAATTAATAAAAATTAAATAAAGCAGTGTTTTGTGATTCAAATAAGAATTCTATTACATCTTTTGTGCAACCTTAACTTTGTTAAATTAAAGTTTGTGTACCCAATAAAACAAAACTCACACAATAATGCAAGTTGTAACTAAAATGGGCATGGCTATAATCCCATTTCCTAATAATTAGCAATTTTAGCTATTTAATTAGCATTTTTTAATATTAAAAGAATATTCTTTAGAATATATGTTTGAAAACAGAATATTCTTTAAAATATTCTATTTTGTATTCGACCTTTTAATAAATTATAGCATTCATTGAACAAAAATTAATAACATTATAAAAGTAGAAACTATTAAATTATATAATATATTGCCTAATATAACAATTAAGGAAGAGCATAAGAGGTACATTATAAATATTGATGTTGTTATTAAAATATTAATATTTAAATATAACATTATTAATTAAAAATTTATAGTAGTAATATAATATATAATATACAAAATCCTTTAATAATATAGTCAATCTTCCATATCGTTTTTTAAATTTATATAGTTAAGTAAACAATTTAGTACTATTATTAAAGAGTTTATAATAATTGAATATTAAATATATGATATTTTATAATTTTGTAATTGCTTTAAGCTTTAGAAAACATACATTCCCTTGCAGTTTTGTTAATTATGACTTTATCAACGCTTCTTGACATCCACCCATATCGAATGGATTTAACATTTATAAAACATGTTGGGTCTTTTTGATTGGGAGACCATGTTTTCTTTAGGCATCCATTATATCTTTTCGCTCTCCTTCTTGGTCGCCTTTTTGTGGTTTGAACCATGCAACCTTAACAATACTATTTTTTTGTGATTACTTCAGGTGTGTCGATAATTTGACCCATCCAAATAGGCTGATTATATGACGCATCTGGAGTAATAAGAACCATCAATTTAGATCTTTGAAGATCCTGGCACAATCAAAGTATGCTTTAGGTTTTTGGTTCCTTTGTCCAACAAAGTGTGGGGTTTGCACTTCCACATCACTACTGGCTTCTATTGTTGTGCTCAGTGATGTCATTTCAATCTCCTCTCGCCACCTTGTTTTAGGCCAAAAAGGGTGTTGCAATTCTGTACTTGTGACAGTAGGCCCTTCCAACTCTCGAACAACAGTCTCCCAATAGTCGGACCACTTGCTTATTCTTTTTTTTTTTTTCTTTTTTTTTTTTTTTTTTCTTTGGCATCGATTTTTGAACCCATGCCACATATTTTTTGATGCCATCAATAATAACCTCTTGTTCCTTGAGCTGGGCACTCAATGGAATAGGGTCTGGTTGTCCTTCTGGGAGAAGTGGCTTTCCATTCCTCTCCACTTTTGAAGAGCATTAACCCTCTTTCGGTAACCACTCCTTGCTCTGATGGCCGTAACTTGTACTGCATAATAGGTATACCATCTCGTATGGAGAAAAAGAATTGTAGCGGCACAAGGTGACCAACTAAAGAATCACTCCCTTCTTTTATATACTCCTTGAGAAATTTTTTGAAGTCTGGCACCTCAGTCACAAGCAAAGCACAACTTTTTTTGGAGATGCAATTTTCAAAAAGATTCATCATATGCGGTAAGGTAAGTGCACTTGTCCTTTTTGTAGAGTTGGAGACCTTGCTGAAGAACGCATCAATATCTTCATGAGTGTGACCAACCATAAGAAACTGAGCGTGATTGTTTCAAACACACCTTTGGCAACAAGCATTGACAAGTATGCTAGCACATATCTAGAAAATAAAAGTAAGTATGAGCTTGAGAAACCCTTAAGTAAAATGATTTACCTATTTTTGTTCTCGCCTGCACAATTATCCATCTGTAAAAGCAAATGACGAGGAAGCTTATTTGATGTTGAGGACACATGTACACTATTTGAGCTAGATCCCTCCACTGAACCTGAACTCTCAACAGGGCCATCTGTTTTTTGTGCAGGTGCTGACAATGCCTCTCATATTCCCAAGTAGCCTCAAGTGCAGACGTGTTCATGAGAGCATTATGTAAAGGTTGAAGGTGTTGTTTCTTCACTTTGAGATCACTGATAGGACTTGTCTGTGAGTGGGCTTCAAGGTTTCTGAAACACATGGCCAACGACCCAATAGTGAAATTGGAGTCGCTAGACCAATGTGGAAGTGAAAAGTGTCCATATGACTCACAACCGTGTCCATGTGTTAGCACACCTGTCAATGAAATCGGAAGTTTCATGACATTTCCAAGGCACTTGTGTTGCAATGAGCATGTGGTGTGCATAGTACTGAGACCGGCAAGTTTGTTGTGCAATCATGTGGGCCTCCATCTTCTTTTGAATGGCAGTGATCTCCACCAAGGTTTTTGCACAAGCCTCTGCAGCCTTCAATGATGTACAAGTGTCACACTTGGAAAAGCTAAGTGTTTTGCAATCTCCACATCCTTAAAATGAGTATTCCATATGTTGTTAAGGTACCAGTGCAGATTGCTTGCAGCCCCATCAAACTGAGGCACTTGTTCACATGTTCACACAGCTTCAATTGAGTGTAGATCGAAGGCAAAACCTTGAGATTTTCCCTGATCCCTGCATTTGTGGTTCGACATTTGTGAGGCATCCTGTCTGCATTTGCTTCCACAAAAGCTTGAGTATCTCTATGGCTGCCATAATGTGAGAGCGGTTTTGACCAAGCGAGTGTTCCATGTACTGAGGTTCGCGCTCCATCTAGCCACTCATCCCTCCGACGGTAGAACATGGTCTTTGGGATCTCTATATACTGTACCAAGCTTTGAAGCAGATGGCCACCTTATTAAATACCATGGATGTACTCTGATAACCTGTGCTCCGAGGTCATTCCATCAATACACCCAGTTATGTGTGCTTGCATATACAAACTCATGCCTTTGCTTTTGGGTGAGCGTACGAAAGACATGTCTACATTGGGTAATTTCATTCCGGTCTGCCATCTGACAACACTTCTTCTTGCAGCAGTCAATCGTGGAAATGCTCGTAACACTTTCAAAGATGTAGGATCCATCTTGACCCTTGCTGAAACTTGCAGGGGAAGATCTGCAACCCATGAATCGCCTTTTTCTTACAATAGGACCAATGCAAGGAACCTCTTCAAATATGAGTTGTTCTTCTGGGTTGTTATTATTGAAATCCAACCCAGAATATGTTGAACCATCTTCCTCTTAATTCAGATGTTCGCCACCTCACGAGGGATCCAGGATGCAAAGTGCCATTAGGTGAAACCTCTGTCACAACTACACCCAAAAGTCGGACCCTAGTTTCTCTTCTGACACTGCTTCCATTGGATTTATAGCTGTGATGATGCCTCAACCTCAATCTCATGAAGAAAGAGAATCACCTCATCCATCACAGCAGGCACCATCATCTGGAAAACTCGTGCTACTATTTGTTTGTGACTCTGTATATTCTGTGTCAGCCTTGACTTCATCCAAATTCCACAATACAGGAGAACCCTCCTCAAATTCCATTCCCGAACCTCAACATGCTTGAAATGGTGTTCATCCATACGTATACACAAGATCCTTGGGCAATATTGTGACATGATGCATTATCATCTCGAACTTCCAGTTCCAGTGCCAACTATCTCGTTGTTCCGAAGAAGACATATTTTATCTCCAGTATTAAACATATTGTCCTGCACATAAATAATTGTGTTATTTATGATATCTGTTTATGCAGTATTTCTAAGAAATCATACAATTTGCTTAATAATATGCATGTGCAATAATACATAATTATGTATAAGATAATATTATGCTTTATTAATACAACTGATGGGCGGGATTAATCCGCCCACAACTCCATCCGACAAGGAACGATGGGCAGGATTAATCCTGCCGATTCTTCTTCGCGGGAGGGAATCGGCGACGGATTAATCCCGTGACTCTCTCCGATGGGTAAAGTCGACGACGGGATTAATCCCGCCGACTCTCTCCGATGGGTAAAGTCGACGGCGGGATTAATCCCACCAACACTACTCACTTATCCTTTGGAGTGAGTCGGCAGGATTAATCCCGCCGACAACTCTAGCCCATTGGAGAGTGTCTGCGGGATTAATTCCTGTCGTCGACTCTACCCATCGGAGAGAGTCGGCGGGATTAATCCCGCACCGATTCCCTCCCGCGAGGAAGAATCAACGGGATTAATCTTGCCGCGGTACTTCCTCATCTGAAGAGGCGGTGGGATTAATCCCGCGCGGACTCCCTCTGACAAGGAAGTATCGGCGGGATTAATCCCGCCGATTCTTCCTCCCGAGAGGGAATCGGCGGCGGATTAATCCTGTCGCAAATCCCTTCGATGAGGAAGAGGGGGCGGGATTAATCCCGCCCACAACACTGACGAAAGAGAATAGGCGACGGGATTAATCCCGCCCACAACTCTGACGACGGGGAATAAGCGGCGGGATTAATCCCGCCCACAACTCTCTTTAAAATTATGATTTTAAAGAATTCGGGATTAATCTTGCCCATAAATATTTAAAACAAGAAAGTGGTGGCGAGATTAATTCCGCCACCCTTCTCTGTCCTAAAATGGTTGGCGATTAATCCTGTAGATAATCTTTTCAATAAATTTAAGTATCTCTTTATCAGTTGAGAGAGTTATCGGCGGGATTAATCCCGCCGCTCTTCTTAAGAGGCGGAAAAGCATTGCCTGGACTAATTCTGTCATATGTATCAAAGAGATGGTGGCGGATTAATCCCGCCACCTCTTCAAAGAGGCGAAAAAAAATGGCCGGATTAATCCCGCCGCCCCGACTAACCGAGAATATTAAGTTAGAAGTATATTTAAACGAGATAATCTCTAACAGAATATTGTAATCCTAATGCATTCCTAAATCCCTAAATTCTAAAATTTAAGAGAGAATGTAAGAGAGAATCTTTATAAATATATTTAAATTTGTTTATAATACTTACTTGTAAACAGCACTGAGGGTCGTGCTTTCCTATAAACAATAGCACCCAATTAATGTTGCTCCTGAACTGAACTAAAGAAGAAAAAAGAAAATCTGAAGAGTGAAAGATAAAGAAATGAAGAAACCCTTGCTGGA